>CM035407.1:127690028-127885028 GCA_020310875.1 Ceratopteris richardii
GAAAAAGGTGGAGACTTTAGTGAAGGTGATGAAGGAAACACTTGTCTTCCAATTACCTTTGAAGGGCATAAGGCCATACTAGATACCCATGTTGAAGTAGGAATAGCTATGAAAGAGATTTGGGAGAAATGGGAAAAACTAGCCTTAAGACCAACACAAATGAAACTACAACTAGCAGACAATCATATAGAACGTCCTTTAGGACTCTTAGAAAATCTCATTTTGACCACATGTGGAGTAGAGCTTGAACATAAATTAGCCATATGTCAATTCAACAAAGCATGCAATTATGAGACGATACTGGGAAGACCTTTCATGAGAAAGGTAGTTTAAGATTGGGGACAAGATCCCTTATATCTTCAACAACACCAAAGCACAACAACTAAAATAAATCTCCAAAATTTCTCATATAGAGATGTTCCACCCCTTCAATGGAATACCATGCATAGGAAGGAGGATGACATATCAATCCATAGTGATAGATCTAGTGATCAATCATGGATGAATGAGGATATCCAGCTATGGATCTATAAGGAAGCACAAAGATAGGAAAAATGTTGGAAAACAATGTCCTATTGGTCAAGATTTCTCACAGTTCATAGCATAAGTAGCTGTTCTTATAAGTTCTTCTACAAGCAAACGGTGACCAGCGCCTTGGCTACGTTGATATTCTCCCATCCCTGTGACCTGGGTTCGGTACCCGTGAGCATCATCAGTGCAAAAACATGTTTTCTTTCATGCTTTTTGGGATAAACAGCAAACGGAGGGAGTGTGATAGCGATGGACAACATGGACAGTGGTGTTTTTTTCCTTAGCGATCACGTTGTGCTTTATTGGAGCAATAGCTTTTGAAAGGTGCTTTTCAAGATATACTCAAAGCTATATAACAAGTGCTTGGCTTATTGTTTATTCATCCTTCACCTAGTTCAACACCTAGCTTTGGAGGTTTGGTACCTCAATAGAGGTGGTGCTTCTTAGCACATGGGGCAGCCATGTTGCTATTTTGGAGCATGTTGAGGAGCGGCTATGGAGTTCTTCTTGGAGAAGAAAAGTGTGTTCACACTCTTGCTTATGGAGAGGCTATTAGCAGCTTGGTGGTGTGGATCGGCCATTCACATGATCTATTTGAAGATTGTCTTCTACATGAAGATTTCGGTGTACTTCAAAGACATTGGATGGTGGTTAACATAAGATTTGCATCTTATGTTAAGAATTCAGGTACATATTCTCTAATACTTTTCCTATTTTATCCTCTATATCCAAAGAGAAGTCTACGAGAACATCTTGTGAAAAAGATAGTTTAAAGAAGAAGCAGTTTCTTGTTTTGCATTATACTTGGTCATGATTTAGTAGATTTGACAAAGAATTGCATTGAGAGATAGAAAGGAAGCTTATATGTTTTAGTTGAAGATTTTTTAAGCAGGCAGCTATGTGTTCCCTCAAAGAATTCTTGGAATATCAATTCAGAGCTACTTGGTATATGACAAGTTGGAAGAGAAGTTATTTTCTTCTTGACTTAACTCTTGAGGTAAAAGAGTTTTTTGTAGCAGATGTTGGAAACTTGGAGAGAGGTTTTATGTTTGGAAAAGTTACCTCATATTCAGTATTTTCATAAAACTTCAGAAAATTCAGATTTGTTGATGAACAAGTCAAATGGAGAATCTACTTTCTATGTTTGTCTTGATTTTTGGATACATGCTTGTATTCAAAAAGGTGTTCCATCACATTCTATTACTTGATTGAGAAGTGGAGTTAGCCAAAGAAAGTCAAGCAGATACTTTCACATTTCACCCGGTTAGAATATGAAAAGATGAAGTATCAACTTGCAACTTTTGGAGTTCTCAAGGTGAGAAGTTTGTCCACTTATGTTTCAAGTACGAGTTGCAGATTCTTGGAAAGGATTTGGTTAAAGAAAATTTTTACAAATTTGTGAGAAGCATGGACACTTAGAGACATTCAAGTAGCAAATCAAACATTCATTCATGAAGGTTTGATGAGAGCAAATTCTACACAGGTATTTTGACAGAAAGATCTATGATCTTGTAAGATCTTGGATAGATCTTGTATGATCTTGATAGATCCAGATAGATCTTGTATGATCTTGATAGACCCAGACAGATCTTGTATGATCTTGAGTATTTATGATTCAGTTGTCTATCCTTTGTTAGTGAAGATTCTTAACATTGGAAGAAGTAAGTCAAAGATTCAGATTCTATCATATTTGTGTTGCAGAGAAATAAAAGAAGATACTTGTTATGTTACAGAAGATTATGGATCCTAAGATGCTTTCAGTAAGGTTTTTTATTATCATGTAATGGATGAGCTAACCTTATTCTACAAAATGGGAAGCTCAAGAGTTACAGTGAAAGCTATTGGCAACTGCAATGCTAATAAAAGGGTTTAGATATTTTGTTTCAAGACACAGGTATTGATGATATGGTAACAATGCTAAATCATGGAAGATCAAATTTATTGAAAGAAGGAAGACGTTCTAGATTTCATAAAGTCTAATATATTTGAAGAATTTTGGATACTAGTGTTAAATCATCCAGGGGGTGATGAAACATGACAGCTTATTTTCAGCCATATATGAAAGAATGAAGGGTCATACCTAAAGGTATTCCTATATCAGGTATTCCTATATTTCCTTTGTCAGTTTCTCTTTATGTTCCATCTTTGAAAGAAGAATGAAGAAGGAGAATGTCTGTAGAAAGTTCCTGTTAGGTGTTCCTATTCAAGAGAAGGTTCTAGAGTTCTATTGAAGAGAAACTTGATATTTCAGAGAGGTATGTTTTAGAGGTGCGCACATATATGTTTATACCAGGTTCTAAAGGAAAGAGGTATGAAAGACTTTCAGATAGAACAAGGATCATGACAAGATGACATCATAGATTTTTTTATGAGACTCATGAGTTGAGTGAGTTGAGTTGAGTCAAAGATGAACCAGCTAGTGTTCATAATACACTAAGTTGTGAGTTGTCAATCACAAGTCCCAGGATTCAATTCTTGATTTTGTTTAGTGTATTTACATGACACAGCAGAAGTACGTTGAGAAAACTTTCGTAAGGTAAATGCAAATATGTGGATCCTAGTGTATGTTTTCAGGTTTAAGAAGACAAGAGATAGCAGGTTCAGAGTCAGTACATGCTACATTTGTTGTCAAGCAGTAACTGCTTGATGTGTACACTACTGGATATCTAGTTTTCATATTTTCTCAAGTATTATGTTTCATATTCACCAAGTTTAGGTTTTTGAAGTTTGAAGGAAAGTCAAACAATTTTGAAGAAGACTTTTGAAGAAAAGGTTTGAAGGTCAATTTGAGGAGTAAAAGTTTGAAGATTATGAAGTTTGCAGATCCAATCTAGAACCAATATGACATTGCAGGGGGGATTGTTGGAAAACAATGTCCTATTGGTCAAGATTGCTCACAGTTCACAGCATGAGTAGCTATTCTTATAAGTCCTTCTACAAGCAAACGGTGACCAGCGCCTTGGCTATGTCGATATCCTCCCATCCCTGTGACCTGGGTTTGATATGTGAAAACATGTTTTCTTTCATGCTTTTTGGGATAAATAGCGAACGGACGGAGCGTGATAGCGATGGCATCATGGACAACAGTGTTTTTCTTCTTAGCAGTCACGTTGTGCTTTATTGGAGCGATAGCTTTTTATAGGTGCTTTTCAAGATATACTCAAAGCTATATAACAAGTGCTTGGCTTATTGTTTATTCATCCTTCACCTAGTTCAACACCTAGCTTTGGAGCTTTGGTACCTCAATAGAGGTGGTGCTTCTTAGCACATGGGGCAGCCATGTTGCTATTTTGGAGCATGTTGAGGAGCAGCTATGGAGTTCTTCTTGGAGAAGAAAAGTGTGTTAACACTCTTGCTTATGGAGAGGCTATTAGCAGCTTGGTGGTGTGGATCGGCCATTCACATGATGTATTTGAAGATTGTCTTCTACATGAAGATTTCGGTGTACTTCAAAGACATTGGATGGTGGTTAACATAAGATTTGCATCTTATGTTAAGAATTCAGGTACATATTCCCTTTATGCACACAGGTACTACTTGGAGTTTATGGAGGCAGTAACATCCATATCAGGAAGAGTCCTATTCGGCATAAGGTACCCTTGCCTTGAGTTGAGTGTCGATTCACGTACGCTCCTAACTGCAAGTGTATCTTGGTGCTCACTTTGATGTCCCAAGATTGTCTCCACAAGTGGCAGCCAACGAATCCCTCTTTTGTCCTGTAGTGACTTTAGGCTAAAAACAAAATTTTAATTGGGGGGCATGCTTTTACTTCTGCGTACGCTTCCGCTTCACATACCTTCGCATTTTCCTTTTAACTCTTCAAATGTGCACATAAGGCAGTGTTCACCTGAACCTTCCAAAACACTTTAAACACACTTTGAACCTTAGGGAAATTAGAGAAATACCTCTGCAACCTGCAACCCACTTTCTCCAATTTACCCTTTGTGGACAATTAATTGTGCACTACCTGTGCACTTTGACACCTGTACTTTAGCACTTTGACTTTGCACATGTTGACTTTGACCTTAAATTTGTTGACTTTGACAAGTTTGACTTTGACCTTTTGACTTTGATTGTAGTTGACTTTGACTACGTTGACTTTGACCAATAGGACTTTTATGGGCTCAACAGTTGCCCACCACCTAATGTGCTCTCCGTCCGGGAGAGTTACAGCCAAAACTCCAGCAGGGCAGAGAGGACATATGATTCCTTTGAGAAGATCAGCGCCTCCATAACATTATTCTTGAAAAACCTCAATGTGGAGAAAATGGTAAGGAAAATGGGTGACAGGAAAGGGGGTGTGTTAGGGCAGAGGGAATGAAGTTGGAGGGTTGTAGTGGAGGTCCGATGGGAGGGGAAGGGGGACTGGAAGGGGAACTTGGATAAGAGTAGGGGAAAAGGGGAGAGAAATGTAAATGGAAAAGACAAAAACATAACTGTTCAGAATAAATCAATCAATGGTAGTGAAATAGAAAACTTACAACGACAGAAATACATTATTAATAACCAGACAAGAGACCGCAGTGATATCCGAGAAGCAAAATCCCATATAAATATATATATATATATATATATATATATATATATATATATATATATATATATATATATATATATATATATATATATATATATATATATATATATATATATATATATATATATATATATATATATATATATATATATATATATATATATATATATATAGCCAAATGAAATACGATGACAGCCTCGAAAAGGCCTGAAATACATGAAAGTGCCATGGATATGGCTGGAAGTACCGGATAGAGCCTATAATCGTAAGAAGGGGAAAAGCAAAAACAGGAGGTCGAACTAGATGAATGCGAAGAGGTAAGCCTCGACGAGCCAAAATGAGGCAGAGTGACCAAAATGAGAGGCGGCTACATAGGTAGTAGAGACAGCCACTAGTGGGCGAGGTCGGCCAGGTGTCCTAGGGACTAGGGAGAACCCCCCTCATGGGGAGCATCTCGAGGCTGGGGAGGCTGGTCCGGCGATAATGGGGGGATGATAGCTGCCTTCTCTGTACAAGCAGCAACCATGCTCCTATAACGGCACAGATGGTCGCGCTCGCGACGAACAAGTCGACAAGCGGGGCTGTCGCAGATGCCCAAAGAAGCCCGCTATTGCATCTCCAAAAGAGCCCGATTTGCAGAATCGGCCTCATCCCAGAACCTGTCCCGCTCCTGCTGAAGTGTCCTCGTAGTGGCTAGAGAAGTCTGCCACTGTGCAGCAGTTGAAGCATGTATGCGCTCGATCAGAGAGGCGTACTGGCGATGTAGGGCGGCGATCGCTATAACTGAATCGAGTGATAGGCGTGTTGCATCTGCTCCATCCAGGGCCACTGTGCGCGCATCTCAGAGTAAGTCTAGGAAGGGAGGGTCCACTGAAGGAGGGGGAACGTCATCACGTGAGGGACGCGGGGTTGCGTGCGGTGAGGAAGGTGGGCTGACGGTGCAAGGTGGAGACTGTGGCGGCTGGGAATGGGAGGGCGGGGCGGATGTGGAGTCTACGGAAAGAGGAGGGGAAGGGGGTAAGGATGCGGGAATAAGGGGGGGTGGGGCTAGCTGGTCGACAGGGGGGCTAGCGTGGGCAGTGTCGGGTGAGTAGGATGCAGTCCGAGGGCGTACTCGACGAGTGGACGGGGTGGAGGAAGAAGGGGGGGAAGGCTAGTAGGCGAGGATGAGGTGATATCGATCACATGGAGAGGAGGGTGAGCAACAGAAGGTGGGGCAGATGGGGCTATGGAGACCTGACCAGGCAAATGAAAGAGCTAACCCAGGACGGGGGATGAATAGACCGAAAAAGATCTAGAACCTCGAGAGAGGGCCTCTTGGAAGCGACGGCATTGCAGCTGGAAAGAAGCAAACATGAGGTAGGCATAGGGGTATGGCCGCCCATGGACAAAGCAATAGAGGGGGTCGGCTATACGGATGTCGGAAATTGGCTGGTGGGAAGCCGGGCTGCGGAAAAGGAAATGGAAGATGAATGCCTGCAGGAGCTTCACCATCCTGCGAGAAGTTGTGGAAGGGCTAAACATCTGAGAGTAGAAAGCGATAGACTCTTTGCGAGAGAGACGGGAGTAAAGGAAGGGAGGTGGCCGATATGTGGTCAACGAAGAACCAATACCAGCCGCAATAGACTGTGGGGATATAGTGCCGGAAGGGAAATGGGGAAACGAAGTGAAGGTTGAATAAATATCGTGACCCTGAGGCGTCGACCACATGATCGATGCTAGACGATGAATACCCTCCATGAGTAAATAATCCTCAGTGAAGAGTTCAAACAGGGTGGAATCGGGGAGGGCGAGATGAAGACAGAGGTGAAGGGAAGAAGATGGAATGGCGAAATCGAAATTGCACGCCTGCTGGGAGGAAGCCGAGCCCGAGTCACTCATAGCAGGCACTGAAGGGACTGACGGAATGGTAGGTCGAACTGTGGACGGCTCGGGGAAGTGGAAACCCGGTGGGGGACGTGAAGGGCTATACAAAGATGAGGCGGAGAGTGAGTGGCTGGAAAAGGCTGGGGCAACGAGATGGGAGGGGGCAATGGGGGGGTATGATCGGGGCTGGAAGACTAGCGGGTGGAGCAGAGGGAGTCTGAAATACTTGGGAATCGGACTGAGGAAGACCTAGGGCAGAAGGCGGGAGCTCCGAATACTCCTTGGTAGCCTAGGAAGAAGTCGGCTGTGGTACGGAGGAAGACATACTGCGAATGAATGCGAACGTCACGACAAGCTGACTCTCTGTAATGAAAGGGAAGGTCAAGAAAGCACAGAGTCAACGATACACACTGTATGTGTAGAAATTGACCAAAATTGAGGCCAAAATCCGAATCTACATGTTTAAAAACCCTAAGAAGGACCTAAAAAACACAGAAAACAGAGAAG
Source organism: Ceratopteris richardii (assembly GCA_020310875.1). Taxonomy (NCBI): domain Eukaryota; kingdom Viridiplantae; phylum Streptophyta; class Polypodiopsida; order Polypodiales; family Pteridaceae; genus Ceratopteris; species Ceratopteris richardii. The sequence continues at coordinate 127,697,470 of CM035407.1, forward strand.
CGTGGATAGGGGAATGATGAATTGAAAAAAATAAAAAAAAAACAAAGAGAAAGAACGAAATAGGTAGAGAAATATAGAAACAATATGAAAAAGAAAATAAAATGTAAACAAAAAATAAAAAATAGAAATAAGAAAAACATAAAATAAAAATTAAAAAATAAAAAATAAAATAAAAATAAATAAAAAATAAAAAATAAAATAAAAATAAATAAAAAAATAAAAAAATAAAAATAAAATAAAGAATAAAATAAATTAAAGGAAAATAAAATTTAAAAAATGAATAAAATGAAATAAAAAATAAAAATATAAAATGAACGACCCGAAATAATGCACCACGCGAGGGGGGGGGGGGGTGGAAGGCTGAGGTGATATTTATAGGGGGGGAAGGGGGAGGCTGCGGAGGGCCAGGCTGCGGGCGGGCAGGCGGACATCTGCAGGCGGGCGGATGGGGGGGGGCAGGGGGGGCAGGGGGGGGGGGGGGGGGGGGGGGAAGGGGGGGGAGGGGGGGGAAAGGGGGGGGGGGAAGGGGGGGGGGGGGCTGCGGAGGGCCGCGGGCGGGCGAGCGGACATCTGCGAGCGGGCGGGTGGGGGGGGGAGAGGGGGTGGGGGGAGGGGGGGGGAGGGGGGGGGAGGGGGGGGAGGGGGGGGGGGGGGAGGGGGGGAGGGGGGGGGGGGAGGGGGGGGGGGGGGAGGGGGGGGGAGGGTGGGAGGAGGGGGAAGGGGGGGGGGGAAGAGGGGGGGGGGGGGGGGAAGGGGGGAGGGGGGGAAGGCGGGGGGGGGGGGGGAAGGCGAGGGGGGGGGGGGGAGGGGGAAAAGGGGGGGGGGGGAGGGGGAAGGGGGGGGAGGGGGAAGGGGGGGGAGGGGGAAGGGGGGGGGGGGGGGGGGAGGGGGAAGGGGGGACTGCGGAGGGCCGCGGGCGAGCGGGCGGACATCTGCAGGCAGGCGGGTGGTGGGGGGATCAAAGGGGGAGGGGGGGGAGGGGGAAGGAGGGGGGGGGGGGGGGGGCTGCGGAGGGCCGCGGGCAGGCGGGCGGGCGAGGATCTGCGGGCGGGCGGGTGGGGGGGGAGGGGGGGTGGAGGGGGGGTGGGGAGGGGGGGGGAAGGGGGGGGCGAGGGTGAGGGGGGGAGAAAAGGGGGGGGGAGGGGGGGGGAGGGGAGGGGGGGGGAGGGGGTGGAAGAGGGGGCGGGGGAGAGTCTTTTTTTTTTTCTTTTTTTTTAATGTTTTTTTATTTATTTAAAGGAAAATGCCTAAAATTAGAGAAAAAGAAAAATGTCAAAAAATTACCAAAAAAATATCCAAAAGATGTAGGAAAAATTTTCAAAAATTCTTTATAGGGTCTAAGGCAATATCCTCCATCAAGACCATACAGAACCTCCTTTATTTCTCTAATTGGCAAGAAAATGACTATTGAAAGGGATGAAAAATGCTAGAAAAATGCTAAAAAATGCGGGAGGAGGGGGAAGGGGGGGGGGGGGGGGGGGGGGGAAGAGGGGGGGGGGAGGGGAAGGGGGGAGGGGGGGGGGGGGGAAGGGGGAAAGGGGGGGGGAGGGGGAAGGGGTGGGGGGAGGGGGAAGGGGGGGGGGGGGGGGGGGGGGGGGGGAAGGGGGGGGAAGGGGGGGGGGGGGGGAGGGGGAAGGGGGGGGGGGGGGGGGGGGAGGGGGAAGGGGGGGGGGGAGGGGGAAGGGGGGACTGCGGAGGGCCGCGGGCGAGCGGGCGGACATCTGCAGGCAGGCGGGTGGTGGGGGGATCAAAGGGGGAGGGGGGGGGAGGGGGAAGGAGGGGGGGGGCTGCGGAGGGCCGCGGGCAGGCGGGCGGGCGGGGATCTGCGGGCGGGCGGGTGGGGGGGGAGGGGGGGTGGAGGGGGGGTGGGGAGGGGGGGGCCGCGGGCAGGCGGGCGGGCGGGGATCTGCGGGCGGGCGGGTGGGTGGGGAGGGGGGGTGGAGGGGGGGTGGGAAGGGGGGGAAAATCCCAAAAACTGTACTTTTGCAGAGGTTATGAAATGCCGGCTAATTTTTTTCTAAAAAATTTAGGAACAAACATGAAATGGATAAAGAAAACTACTAAAACTGAGCAAAATGAAATGAGAAAGCTATGTACAACCTGGACAGATTTTGCAGTTCCAGGTGATCCATACTTCTTCAAGTGTGTTGATGGTAGGCCTTGAGCCTTGATATGTTAACCAGTGGCAAGGCTTCTCCTTTCAGTGTCTCTAACTCCACAGCACCCCAATTCAGCATTGTTTTAACTCGATAAGGTCCTTCCCAGTATGGAAGCCATTTTCCTCTCACTTGTGTTTGGAGATGAGGTCTATGGAGAAGAACTAACATGCCTGACTCAATATTGTTGTTCCACAAATTTCGATCATGTGCCTCCTTCCTCCTCATCTGAGTTTCTATCAATTGTTTTGTTGCTAGTAGACGAATCTCCTCAACTTTATGTAGTGCTCCAAGCCTCTGAGAGACATCACAATCTTTCTTTCCCTGCATGAATGCTACTTTAGGTGATCCATGTAAAAATTCAAAGGGCTCAATTGGCAATATGCCATAAACCAGTTGAAAAGGAGAATATCCCGTGGCCTCTTTGTAAGCTAACATGTATGCCCATAGGGTACCTTGATAAGCAATGCCCCAGGAAGTGGGCTATAACATACATTCCTTCCTTAACATGGAAATCAATACCTTATTAGTTGATTCAGCTTGTCTGTTGGCTCTTGGATAGTAAGCACAAGAGGTCCTATGTAGGATTCTATATCTGTTGAAAACTTCCTGCAAGACCTTATTCACAAAATGAGTACCCTGGTCTGTACAAATTTCAAGTGGACATCCAAAACTGCAAATGATGCTACTGTAAATGAAATCAGCAATAGTTTGGGCAGTGCACTCGGGGGAGGCAATAGCTTCAGCCCACTTTGTCGCATAATCTATGGCTATCAATAGATACTTCTCTCTTTTTGGAATCGATGGAGGGTAGATGGGCCCTACAAAATCTAGCCCCCACTTCTCAAATGGTTGCCAGGAAGTGGAAACATTCAAGGGGTTATGCCTCTTCTTTGTTGGTTTAGGTCCACACCTCTGGCAAATGTCACATGTCTTTCCCCATTCACCTGCATCCTTCAATAATGTAGGCCACCATAGACCAGCATCCAGTATCCTCTGACTCATAATATGCCCTGGAAGGTGCCCACCACCTGTTCCTTCATGTGCAGATTGAAGGACTTCCCTCACTTCTTCTTCTTCCAAGCACTTCCTAAACCTGTTGTCCTTTCCCTGTCTATATAATTTATCTTCAATGAAAGTATAAGGTCTGCTCTTGATTAGCAGTCTCTTTCGTTGCATAGCATTAGCCTTCTCTGGATAGACTCTAGTTTTAATGAAATTCTTGATATCATAGTACAAACCTTGGGCTTGTACAGCGAACAGATTAGCATCTGGAAAATCATCATTGACTCCACTAGCCTGATCCATCATATTGATCCTGGATAGGTGATCTGCCATAACATTTTCTTTACCTGGTTTGTGGACTACAGAAAAATCAAACTCCTGGAACAAAAGTAGCCACCTCCATATCCTCCCAATTGCTTGTGGCTTATTCAGTAAATACCTAAGTGGTTGATGATCAGTGATGATGACAAACTTCACACCTAGAAAATAATGATGAAATTTTTGTACTGCAAAGACCATTGCTAGAGCTTCCCTTTCTGTTGTGCTATAATTCTTTTCAATTTTAGTCAAAATTTTGCTAGCATACTGAATAGGCCTGTCAAGTTTGAATTCTTCACTATGTTGAGCCAATATTGCACCTACGGCATATGCACTTGCATCTACATGTACATGGAAAATTTTTGTCCAATTTGGGGTGATAAGAATTGGTGCAGCCGCCAATTTAGACCTTAATGTCTGATAAGCCTTCTCTTCTTCCTCTTCCCATTTGAAGGGCACTTCTTTAGCTGTAACTCTAGCCAGTGGCTTGGCTATCTCTGCATACATTTTTATAAACCTTTTGTGGTATCCAGTATGCCCCAAGAAACTCTGAATCTCTTTAGGAGATTTAGGTTTAGGCAACTTTAATATAGAAATAATTTTATTAGGATCTGGGGCCATACCTTTAGCCGAAACCACATGTCCCAAGAGAGTTCCTTTGGTCACAAGAAAATGACATTTGTTTGGGTTGAGCTTTAGCTTAGTCTCCCTGCATCTCTTAAAAACATTCTGCAGCTGTCACAAGTGATGGTCCAAGCAATCTAAAGGGGTCTCATTGTGAGAGCTTGAAAATGAAGAGAAGTCATCCATGAAAATTCTAAGTGTTTCCAGCAATAAAGGACCAAAAATAAGGTTGAAAGTTCTGTTAAACGTGGCTGGAGCATTTCTGAGTCCAAATGGCATTTTTACATGCACATATGTTCCCCAAGGTGTGATAAAAGCAGTCTTTTCATGATCCTCTAGGTGTATTGATATTTGATTATAGCCACTAAATCCATCCATAAAGCTATATAATGCATGTCCAGCCACTTCTTCAATGACCTGCTCTACAAATGGCATTGGGAATCCATCTGGGATTGTCACCTTGTTGAGTGCTCTAAAGTCAACGCAAATTCTGATTTTATTGGTATTCTTCTTTAGTACTATAACCATAGGTGAGAGCCACTCTGAGATTCCACAGGAATAATGATTCATGCATCCTCCATCTTCTATATTTCTACATATTAAACAACTTCGGCATATTTTGGGTTGAGTCTATAACTCTTCCCTTGTATTGGTTTGGCTCCCTCAACCAGAGGGATTCTATGCTCTCCATAATTGGCAGGCACTCCTTCTAAGTCTTTATAATGCCAGGCAAAAACATCTGTATAATGGGTCAAGAATGATCTTACCTTTTCAAGGAGCCCTGGGTGGTTCCACAACCAAGTGGCCACCAAAACTGGCCGATTATTGTCTTGAGTGCCTAATTGTATTTCTTTAAAAGGATTTCTCTCTACCAGATTATCTTCATGCTCATCTCCGTCCTTGTCTTCTTCCACTAGCTTTTCGTGCATTGCTTCATAAGCAGGGGTATTTTGGATTTCAATGTGTTCCTCCTTGTCTTGCATCCATCCTGCAGGTATTTCTTGAATTGGGAAAGAACACTCTTCACTAGAATCTTTTACCTTGCCTTTAGCTTTAGTAACTTCCTTATCTGTGGTTGTCATATCCTCCTCCAAGTTGTATCTGAGGGTGTCTTCCTGCCCCTTCTATGGTCTGTGATGGGCTCTCCCAATCCATCAACCTGGACTTTTTCCTCATCTTCATCATAACCTTCAGTCGTGCAAGAATTATTAAGAAAAATTCCAAAACAAGAGGAAGAGTTGCCTACTTGGAGCCAATTTAGAATATCCTCTTCTTCCTCAAAATCTATTTGGGGTTGGTCCTCTGATTCTGGTTCCATGCAAATGCCAACTGTTTGCATCATGCTGGTGTTTCCTTGATTATCTGGGCCCTCTTCTAAATGAATCTGTGTCAGCTCTTGCCCTTTCTTTTGTACCCACATAGTGTCCTTGCCCCAATCATGAATGACACTTGCATGTCTCAGCCATGGTCTTCCAATTAAGAGGGGAAATCCTCCTTCAACCTGGGGCAATCTTAAAACCACAAAATCCAGAATGAATAGATTACCTTGTACTTCAAGTGGAACTTTTGGGATCACTCCCAAGGGCCTTACTTTGCTCTGATCTGCCAAAGTAACAGTGAAATTTGCAGGCCTTGAAGGTTGGAGTCCAATCAATTTTTCCTTTATGTAAAATAGCAATCTTAGCTACCAAACTTGTAGTGGAAGCCTCATCAATTATCTGCAATAGTTCTGACCTGAATTTCCCATCCATCTTTATTAAATAAAAAATACTAACCTCCTTTTTCATGGACTTGAGTAGTTTTGAAGCCTCTAATTCCTTAAGAGCATGGGCTCCAATTGACTTATCAAACTCCTCATGAGCTCTGTTGAATGCATGCCCAATGGCATCACTGGTACATATGAGATCTCCTTTTTGCCTTGTATCTACACATGCAGTGGCTTTGTCTTCTTCAGATGTCTCTTTGTCTTTGTTCAATCCATGAATTCTTGATTCTTGAACTATATCTACTTGAGCCTTTCTCTTGTTTCTTGTCTGAATTTGCACCACTCTAGTAGATGGTGATGGCTCATTGACTTGATCTAACATTTCTTCTTTGTGCACAGAAATCATTGGAATATGGGGCTCGGACGAAGAGGCTTGATTCTTAGGACAACAATTTGTATAGTGGTCTCTGGCCTCTGGGCAGTTTCTGCAAGGAGGGGCATTTTCTGGTAGTGTGCATCTACTTTGATAGTGCCCACATTCTCCACATTTGAAACAAATGATTGGCCTTCTAGGCACATTTCCAAAGTTATTCCTCTGTCTAGGGTTGTAATTGTTACCTTGATTGGGTGCAGCTTCCATTACATTTGCTGGTGGTAGGGGTCGTCCAATATGTTGTTGCAGGTATTCCCCTTGATTGGCATTCCTGGGCCTCATGACTAGCTTTCCTGCATAATTGGCAAGCCACACTTAACAGAGGACATTCACTTACTATATGCCCTTGCTTGCTGCACATGGAACACCAAAGTCCACTCTTGATGCCACCCCCTTTGAGTTCCTGCAGCTCCTATCGCAGTTGGGCCGATTCCTCTGCTTGGGCCTCCTCCTCCTTTTGGAGCTTTAATGCTTCAATCTCCCTTTGCAACTGAGTAACAACATTCTCCTCCTCTTTGTGGGGCCTATTCCTTTTTAAGCCCTCCAGCTCCTTCCTTAGCTGGATTATTGGATCCTCCATTTCTGTAGAATATGGTAGTTGAGAAGAAGTTGCTCCATACTGTTGCCTTATCTATTCCAGTCGTGTAGCTGTGTTGATGAATTCCTCTATGGAGGCTGTAGGCAACACTAATTCCTTAATTTTGCATTGGGTGGCCACTGGACATGGCTTAGCTAACCATTTCTTAACAAAAAAATCATGTGGTGGGTCTGGTAATTTAGCCATTAGTGCTTTGGCCCTAGTCACAAACTCTGGGAACTTTTCACCTGGGCCCAATCTCAAATTTTCTAGTTCTTCTATGATGATCTCTATAGTATTTCCATGTTGGAATTGATTTTTAAATGCATCTTTCATTAAATCCCAAGTTGTAAAATGCTTCTCAGCAAATTGGTTGAACCATTTATCTACGAATCCTTCTAATGTGGCAGGGAAGAGTATCAAAAAGGCATACCCATTAAGCCTCTAGTCTTGCATAGTGCTAAAAATCTTCTAATGTGCTCATCTGGATCCTCGTGAGCTAGGCCTTTGAAAGAAGGAAATTTTATATTTAATCTTGAGAGTAAGGTTTCCAAGTCTACCTGACCAGCCATACTCCTTACTGATGAAGTTGATGAAAGTGGACTAGATGATCTCCTAACAGCCTTCCTTCTTGTTTGCTTGCAGGTGACCCTCAATGTTTAGGACCAGGTTGCGGTCATGTGCTGTTCATAGTCCTCTTAGTATGAGATAATTGATAAGAATATGTACCTCTTAGTCCACTGAAGTAGTACTGTCGACATTGGAAGATTGCTTCTCCAACTGGAAGATTGCTTCTCCAACTGCAATATATCTTCTCCTATGCTCAAATCTCCTTGGAGGTCCCACCCTGCCTGCCAAATTTTGTTGGGGGATTCTTGGACAAGAAGGTATTTGAGTGTTTGTAGGAGAAATGGGAAAGACAAGAAGAGAAAATACACACTGGAAGCCTCTGTCGATTGATTACAATAAGACAAATACAATATTGAAGCACAATACAAGCCAATGCTTCTGTGCAAAATCCCACAGAGGGCTTAATTACAAAATACCAAATACCCAAGGGACGTTGCTGCCGGCCTCCTCTGCGCCAAACCTCCACCTTCTCCAAGCCTGCACTTGTGCACACCTTGCACCAAGCTTCCACTAAGGGGGAGGGATGGGTACCTTCTGTCGGCATGTGCACACTTCAATAAGACCTTGGGATCTTTGGGAGACTAGCTTAGCACTTCTCTACACACTTCCTTGGCCACTCTTCATGCACACCTTGCACTTCACTTCTCTGCGTCGCACACTGTGGATCTCTTGCACTTCTCTTTCTTGTCTTCCCTTAGACTATGCTCCCCTTGCTTACATTAGAATGGTCCAAGAATAGTCCTTGCCTTGAGTTGAGTGTCGATTCACGTACGCTCCTAACTGCAAGTGTATCTTGGTGCTCACTTTGATGTCCCAAGATTGTCTCCACAAGTGGCAGCCAACGAATCCCTCTTTTATCCTGTAGTGACTTTAGGCTAAAAACAAAATTTTAATTGGGGGGCATGCTTTTACTTCTGCGTACGCTTCCGCTTCACATACCTTCACATTTTCCTTTTAACTCTTCAAATGTTCACATAAGGGAGTGTTCACCTGAACCTTCCAAAACACTTTAAACACACTTTGAACCTTAGGGAAATTAGAGAAATACCTCTGCAACCTGCAACCCACTTTCTCCAATTTACCCTTTGTGGACAATTAATTGTGCACTACCTGTGCACTTTGACACCTGTACTTTAGCACTTTGACTTTGCACATGTTGACTTTGACCTTAACTTTTTTTTTACTTTGACCAATTTGACTTTGATCTTTTGACTTTGATCTTTTGACTTTGACTGTAGTTGACTTTGACTACGGTTGACTTTGACCAATAGGACTTTTATGGGGTCAATAGTATGGTCATATGAGTTTGAGGATTTTTGGAAGCAAACTTGGTAGCATTCTTTGCTATTTTTGTAAGTATGTGATCTTTTCACACACTTATCTAACTTAGGGTCTTCCATAGCCTAAGGTTAGATGAGGGTTTGTTGATGATCAGTTTTAGACTAATGCTTCCTCTTTCTATCACTCATATTCACTCTTCTACAACCTATTAGGTCACACATCTCATATATATTCAGATTTCTGTTCATACATCTGAATATGTTTGTAACATTTGTACATTCACTCTTCCATCTATTTTTGTTTACATAGAGTGGTTGAGAGTTTTGCTCCCACATTGTACATTGAACATTGGTATATATGATAGTGTGAGTAAGCAGCGGCTTACGTAACAATTTACACATGTTGTCTAATCTTTCTCTTTATCTTTGTCTCATCATTTGTATGATTGTGTGGTATGTTCATGTTTTGTCAATATTGGAAGATTGCTAGAATATGTGTTGTAGATCCTGAACCTATGGAATCTTGGACCTATGTAATATATGTTGAAGATCCTGGATACTTATGGGACCTATAAGATTTGTTATGGGCCTACCTCATTTCCAACAAAAAAAAGTTACAACATTGGCAATTAGGACAAGAGGAAGATAGACCTATAGTTAATTAGAGTATGAACATTAGACTCCATTGTTGGCCAATATAATCTTAAGCATGTTAATGTTTGTAGTGCTTTGTGCTTAGAGTAATCCTATCCTAGGGCATGTGTATATGCCTAAAGTAACCACATGTGATTGTTTTCCTCCTCCACATAACAAGATACAATTCCTAGGTTGCCTTTCTTATAGATGTTTCCTACTAGTATGTGGTATTTTTGGGATCTAATAACTTCCTTCTCATTTGTTCTTACATTGTGGTTCAGAGATCCAAAAGCTAAAATAGGCACAAGTATCTTTTCCCAATTTGGGACCCCTTTTAAATTAAACATGTAAGCATCAGGAAGTTTATTTGATACTTCTTTTAATGATTCACCTAAAGTAGGTCATGAGAGGTGGTCAGCCCAAAGGTGGGTTTCTCCTTTTCTCACCACTACCTCAAAATCATAATCCATTAGTAAGAGAAAACATCTTACGAATCACCCTATATTGCAAGCTTTGTTGACCAAATACAATAAAGCTTGATGATCTATAAAGAATTTAAACTTTTTGGCCAAACGGTAATGTCATAATTTCTTTATGACATAGACCATGTCTAACCCTTTATGCTCAATTGTAGTGTAATTCATTTGGGTTGTATTCAATTTTGTACTCGTATAGGCTATGAGTAAATCTATGTTTCCTTGTCTATGGGTTGTGTCAGCACACATCCAATCGTGAAGTTGGAGGCATCGACATGGACATGGAATGGCTTTTCCCTATCAAGATTCGTTAAAGATTGGGGCTGAGCACAATCATCATTTAAGCTCATAGAATGACTTTTCACTCTCCTCATTCCACTCAAAGTTCGTTAGAAGGTTATTTTCATACATGTGTATGGATCATCTATAATAGCCACAATGGCCCATGAAGGCTCCTACTTCCTTCACCATCCTAGGTCTGAGAAAGTCCTCAATGGATATCACTTATCCTCATTGGTTAATATACCATTTTTCAAAACTATATGGCCCAAAATTTTCCCTTGTCGCAGCATGAACACAATTTTTTTGGGATTTAAGCACACTTGATATTCTTGTTGAATACCTGTCTCAACTCTGGTATGCAATTTTTTCTTACGTCGAAATGTGCACACAAAACATTGACTTCTGGGTTGTTTTGTAAAAATTCCTTAAAAATGTGACACACTAGTCATTGGAAGGTAGTTGGGGCATTATTGAACCCAAATGGCATCACTCAAAAAGCATAGATTCCCCATTCTTTGGAAAATGTAGTCCTTTAAAATCCATCTAGGAAACTATACACTTCCTTACCTACTACACATTCTAAGAAGTGCTCTATAAGTGAAAGCGGATAGTTATCCTTGTTTGTGGTTGCATTAACTTTCTTCAAGTTAATACACACACATAATATAACATTATTTTTGGGCACAACCATGATGGGGGATACCCATTTAGTGTGCTCAATTCCATAGATGAGTCTTGCTTCTTTCAATCTATTAATTTCCTCATTTATTTTAGTTGCATATATCTCATTTTGTGCACTTGGCTTCTAACATCATAAGGATTCTATGTGAGAAAAAATTCTAGATCCACGCCTTTCGGATCTTTGTATGTCCAAAAGAATGCATCTCTATATTCATGCAAAAGAGTCATAAATTCCACTTCCTCCTCTGCACTTAGGTCATTTCCTATGTACTTGCTTTTTTCTTCTTGATCTTTAACTTTTACTAGGATTTGCTTTGTCATTTCTTTGTTTTTATATTCTTCTCCCATGAGAGCTTCTCTTTTCGGCATCCTCACCAAGGCTTTTTTGTCTTTGATCTCATACTTCTTGAAGTTCTCAGGGTACCTCGAACAATGATTCTTTCTATTCCTTCACTTGTGGGGTTTTCTTTTGTTTATTTTTCTTTTTCTCATCTTGGATCTAGTTGGTTAGGAATAATTCCTTCTTAAGCTCATTTCCTTTTTTTTTCAGTGAACAAATACAAAAAATCCTTCTCTATATCGCAAAATGCATTTATAATGATGGATTCTAGGTCTCCCTCCTCCTCCTCTTCTAAGGGTTCACACATGAATAGGGATATATCATAGCCATTCTCATCACAATTGAGGGTCCATTGTTATTCATTCACTATTATGTCCATTATTGCTAATATTTGTGTCCAACCATGGGGTTCAAATTCCTCATTTGGAAAAATAATAGGTGTGTAGGTTGGGTCTTGTAAAAATCTATCGTTTTGGCTCACTTGTGTTTCTCAAACTTCTAATTTCATCTCCTCTTTTTTGAATAATTTAGAAATATATAAGTGTGTGTCTTCATGCATCCATGATGGATCCTAATAGTTCATTGAGTTTAGTGACACATAATCCTCTTCTGTCTTGTGGATAGAGTTCCACTATAGGGATGGGACAAGTCTATGTATATAGTCTTTTATATTGACTTTTGTAGTTACCCCTAAATGTTTTAATTATAAGGAGTTGGTACCCTAATCTCGCATTATTTATAGTTGTAGTTCTCTCATGAAGGTTCTACCTGATATCATTTCATACACATGGTCCTTTCCAAACTTGCATATAGCAAACATATGTTTGAACTCTACATGATAAGTAGCGAGAGTGAAAATGCCTTCCCATTATCATGATGTTCATTCAATATGGCCATCAGCCATTTGAAGCTCCACTCCCATGGGTCATAGGGCTAGTTTGCCCCATCATATCTGTAAGGATGTGGTCCAAATGGCAACTCCTGTGCTTGAGTCTAGGATTTCCTTAGTGGTGTGACCCTAGTAGATATGGGAAGATAGTTGTCTCCTTCCTCATCTTCACTCATATCTCTTATTTTATTAGAATTTTTGGGAAAATCACTTTTTGGAACTTGATTTGCTACATGTTTCCACAATTTCAGTTTCACCTTCAAAAGCTCTTCTAAAATGAGATGACACTCCACTTTAGCGTTCTTCACAGCCTTTGTATTCCTTGATATGATTGAATCTTCATTACTCAGTAGTAATGTGGGGGCTCTTATTTGAAGAGGTGTGGATTCCAATGGTCCTGTGAAATGTGGTAACTTTTGTAGAGTAAGATTAAAAAATCTAACCTTTCTTCTGATTGTGTTTCTACCTGATTCCGTATAAGGATGGAATGCCTTGGGGAAATTGGTCTTGTAGATTATCAATCTCTTGAATTTTGGGGGATTTCCCTTGGTCATTGGCCCATTTCTCTTCTTGGATTTCCCACAAGAACTCTTGAGAGTACTTGGTAATGGAATGGAGTATTCCATAGTGTATTGAGTTAGGAATGTAAGTTTTCATTGGAAAGAAATCTCTTTTCTCACTTCCGATGGAATGATCCATTTGAGGTGCCAAATTCTTGGGTTTGTTTGTCGTTTTCTCTAATCATTATACTTGTCCTTGAAAATGCACCTCTAGTTTGATGAAGTTTGTATGGTTGAAGAGTCGATTGGCTTCAAACATAACTTGAGCTAGTTCTACCATTTTGATGCATAGCTTTGTCCTCTCAACCTCTAGATCTGTTGGTGCAATAGAAACCAAGCCCACATACTTGGCTAATTAGCATAACTCTTATGGGACTCTATATGATCAACCTCTTGTAAAAGTCCTTCACATTTATCTTTGTAAAAGTGTCCTACAACCACGAGGAAGTTAGGAAGCATCAAATCTCGAAGTATTTGGTAGTTGAGTAATGAGAGAATATATCCAATACTTTAGGATTCACTTTTAGGTGAACCTTTGAATCTGAGTTCAAAAGTTTGGCTACAAACTTAGCTTTATAAGGAGGATCAAAACATCCACGTGACATCTCGATTCTATGAGATCATTTAGAGAGGACATATTGTAATTTGAAGAGCTCACTTCATAGCTCATTCATAATCCTCACATTGAGCAATTAATCATTGCCAATGCCATTGTATTAGTACTTGTTTTAATACACACATTTCATCATATCTTCACTTCACTTCTCTGCCATGACCACATCACAATGATGATTTTCTCAGAGCTTGTTCTTAGTGTATGATTGATCATTTGCAATGATTTAAAGCATGATATGTTCATTATAGTGTCTAATATATTGATACAAAATCTCATTGTCATTACTCATCTCAATCATGAGATATTAGCATGACATTGCTCTTTGGTCTATTGACTGATGCACCCCGAAAATGTCGGGCATAGTCTGTGATTTGCTAAACATCATTCTCAGTGTCTGGTCCATCATTTTTTATAAAATCACTCATGATGGGTAGTTATCTAACCTTATTAGATTTCCCCAAAAGGAATTAAGTTAATCGCTACCGTGATCTGAGCTCTGTTCAGAACACTGAACGGGTGTAGAGACAAGAATAACAAGTTTTTGGTCTTGGATCATTTTCCTACCTATCTGCTTTGACCCATTGATTAGTGGATCATATTCCAAACATCATATATGCTTATTTATTATCATTAGCTAGCTAAAGAGGCCGACTACACTCTCTAGCAACTATTCTTAGCAGGTGTAAAGCACGATCAAGCAACACCACTTCATCTCTGAAGACTATCCACCATCTCCTCCAACAGTGGTATTAGAGCAACAACAAGCAAGATGGGAGATGGATTTCCATCCTTAATTGAAAAATTGGACATGATCAACTACTCAGCATGGTCACTAAGGATGCAAGCCTATCTTCAAGGGAGAAGTCTATATGGATACATCTTAAGATGAAGAGATGCCAACATTCAAGAGCAAGCATCAAACCTATAAGGCAAGAGCAAGAAAGGTTGACCACATGGTGTGCAAAGGATGCTCTTGCGAGGTCTTATCTACTAAACTCAATATCTGATTACTTGCTGCCTCACATTAGGAATTGCAAGACCTCCCAAGAGACTTGAGAAGTACTCTCATCATATTTCTCATCAAATACAAGAGCTAGGAAGAATCATCTATGGATGGAGTTTACAACTCTAAAGAAGCAACCAAAGCAAGGAGTAGCTGATTATGTAACCAAGATGAAAGATGTGGTTGACCAGCTTGCAAGCAGTGGAGAGGAGATAGAAGAAGAACACATACTAAGGAAGATCATTAATGGCATCAAAGCTGATGATAAGTGGGAGTCATTCACCACAACAATGGACCTCTACATGGATATGCAAATACCATACCTTAACACCTTGATGGGGCAACGCTTCACCCATGAGACAAAGCTCAACAAGAATGGTGAACACTCTAGAGGTAACCAATCTTCTGCCCTTTATACAGATAAGAATAAGAGTAAGGATAAAGGTAAAATCAAGAAGAATGAAGAAGAGGCTAGTACCTCTCAAGATAACTACATAGGTAGAGGAAGAGGTGCTAGAGGAAGGGGCAGAGGAGGAAAGCAAGGCAGGGGGAGATCCTACAACAATCCACCTTCCAATATTCGTGGCCTTACCAACCACACCACACAAGGCTTCAAAAACACAAGGAACCAAAGGGGAAGAGGCTTCCATAGAGTTAGCTATGGACAATCTAGAGGTAGGTACAACAATGGAGGAAGAAAGTACAATCAAAGCTACAACAACAACAATTATCAAGGAGGTTTTAGAGGAAAAAGAGATTATAACAAGTACACATAAGACCAAGAAGACTCTCTACTCATCATGAACATGACATCCAAGCAAGGTAAAGATGATGAGCATCTTTTCTATATTGATTCAAGTTGTTCCAATCATGTGATAGAAATCTAGCTTTCTTATCTGATCTTGAAGAACCCAAAGGGAAGCATGAAGTACACACAGGTGATGACACTAAACACTCAATCAAGAAAATTGGAAATGTCAAGACTTCTGATGGTAACATGAACCTCTTAAGTAAGGTTTTGTATGTGCCAACTATAACCAAAAACCTAATTAGTGTTGGACAGATTGTTGAGAAAGGCTTACAGGTCAGATTCACTAGGCATGGAGCATATGTGGAAGATCCTCAACAAGGCTTCAAAAGGATTGCTAAAGGTGACAAATCTAGTAGACTATTTACATTTGAGATTGAAGACATCAGGAACATAGCACTTTTCAACTACAAGGATAAAATCCTATCTGAGCTAGAGATATGGCACAAAAGGCTTGGACACATAGGAGAAAGAACACTAAAGCAAATATGCAAGGATCAAAGTGTGCTTGGCATTCCCAATGTTACCAAGCAACACATGATATACAAATGTGGATCATGTCAATTTGGTAAAGCTCACAGGCAACCTTTCAACAAGAAGGGGTACATTTATGAAGACTACTTGGAGCTTGTACACACTGATGTGTGGGGTCCTAGCAAAGATCCATCAATCTCAGGTTCAAGGTACTATGTTTCATTTATAGATGATCACAATGGACTATCCTTTACTTCATGAAGCATAAGGATGAAGTATTTACATGTTTCAAAAAGTACTTGGCATTAGTTGAAAACCAAACAGCTAGAAGCTTGAAGAGGATCATGTCTGATGGAGGTGATGAGTACTTTTCACATGAATTTGATTCATTCTTAGTTAGGTTCACAAAAGGAGGAGCATTTGTTGAAGATCCAAGTCAAGAATTCAGGAGAATTGCAAAGGGTGAAAAGACAGGTAGATTTTTCACAATTGAATTACAAGACACTAGGAACATTGCTCTCTTTATTTATGGTAGTCAAACACTCACAAAATTGGAAGTATGGCACGTATTGGTGAAAGATCATCAAAGCAAATTTGCAGGGACCAAAATGTACTTGGACTCCCTAATCTGTCAAAGCAACACAGGATTTATAAGTGTAGTGCATGTCAATTTGAAAAGTCTCACAGGTTACCATTCATGAAGAAAGGATGTATGCATGGATATCTCATTTGGTTCATACAGATGTATGGGAACCTAGCAAGGATGCTTCAATATCTAGATCAAGGTATTATGTCTCCTTCATTGATGATTGTAGTAGATGGACTATACTATACTTTATGAAACACAAAGATGAAGTCCTTTCATGCTTCAAAAGATATTCAGCTCTTGTGGAGAATCAAACACGTAAAACACTAAAAAGGCTAAGGTCAAATGGAGGGGGAGAGTACTTCTCCCATGAACTTGAATCCTTTCTTCAAGAGAGGAGAATCAAAAGAGAGATTACTACAAGGTACACTCCTTAGCAAAATGGAGTGGCAAAAAGAAGGAATAGGATAATTGTTGAAGCTGCAAGGTCTATGCTAAATGAAAAACATTTACCTAATTATTTATGGGTGGAGGCTATATCCACAGCCACTTATTTGATTAACACATTACCTTCAAAGTCACTTGATGGCATGACACCATATGAGGCTTGGAATGGAAGAAGAACAAGCTTGGATCATTGTAAGATTTTTGGATGTATTGCTTAAGCTCATGTTCCTTCATAGGTTAGAGGAAAGATGGATCCAAACGCTGAAAGATGTGTGTTCATTGGATATGACAACAACCAAAAAGGATACAACCCAACAACCAAAGGATTCTTGGTGAGTAGAGATGTAGTGTTTGATGAGAATAGTTCTTGGTATGAAGAATCATGCAGTAAGATTCAAGTTAGCTTATGATCTTGAAGAAGATTTTCCAAAACTTGTCAAGGATAACCCTTCTAAAATTGAAGAACAAGATACCTCAGAAGATGAAGCAACTCAGATTGAAAAACTCAAAATGTGGAAGTCTAAAGGTAAAGCTACAATGAAAGAACTTGGACAAGAGGCAGAATCATCACATCATGGCCTAAGAAGGTCCATGAGGGAGAAAAGGAAACCAAAGAGGTATGGGCTTGATACTTCTCTAGTTACTAAACATTCAATCTATCTAACACAGGACATAAATCAAGAGGAACCCTCAACATTTGATGAAGCAAAGAAGAAATCATAATGGAGGCATGCAATGGAAGAGGAAATTGAAGCTCTTGAGGAAAATAACACTTGGGAATTAGTTCCCAAGTCTTCATCAATGAAAGTGATAGTTCTAGATGGATTTACAAATTGAAGAAGAACTCAGATGGCTCCATTAATAGGTATAAGGCAAGGCTTGTGGCAAAAGGCTTTGCACAAACTCAGGGAATTGATTATGAGGAGACTTTCTCTGTTGTGGCAAAGATTCCTACAATTAGAAGATATTTCAATTGGATGTAAAAAAATGCATTTCTTAATGGATGGATAATAGAAGAGGTCTATATGGCACAACCACCTGATTTTGAGAATCAAATACATCCTTATTATGTGTGTAAACTTAATAAAGCTCTATATGGACTCAAACAAGCCCCAAGGGCTTGGAATCATAGGCTTGTTTCATTCTTGCAGGATAAAGGATTTCAACCTAGCAAGGTAGATCCATCACTCTTCATCAAAAAGAGTAATTCTGAAGTCATCTATTTGTGTGTGTATGTGGATGATATTATACTTATACGAAATGATGCAGAGGGGATAAAGAAGATCAAGGAGCAGATGAAAGAAGAGTTCAAGATAAGTGACTTAGGGTCACTTACATACTTCCTGGATTGGAAGTAGTATACAGAGATCATGGTCTATTCCTTACTCAAAGGACATACATTAAAGACTTGTTGACAAAGTTCAAGATGCAAGATTGTAGGATTGGAGGTACTCCAATGGATGTTAATCATAAATTGAGCTCACATGAAGGTGAACTCATAGAAGATATCATAGATTATCAAAGTCTTGTGGGTAGTTTGAACTATGCCACATTGACAAGAGTAGATATATGCTATAGTGTGAGTGTGCTTAGTCAATTTATGCACACACCCAGGAAACCTCACATGGAAGCTGCCAAGAGGATACTCAGATATCTCAAAGGGACCTTAAATGAAGGGTTATAGTACCCTTATGTATCTAATTTAAGTCTAAAGTTGTTCTTTGATGCAGATTGGGCTAGCTCCAAGGAAGACAGAAGGAGCACCTCAGGATATCTTACCTTTGCAAGGTCAAAACTTGTCTCATGTTCATCTAAGAAGCAACCCACAATTGCTCTCTCTTCCATAGAAGCTGAATACAGAGGTCTTGCTATAGCTACTCAAGAAGCAATGTGGATGAAGACACTATTTACAGATCTTGGATTGGAAATTGGAACTCCAAATATTTTTGGTGACAACATGAGTTCCATTCACTTGGTTGCCAATCCAATTTTTCATGCAAGGAATAAACATATTGAAGTACATTACCACTATGTAAGAGAGAAGCTTGTGAGCAAGGAAATTCAGCTATCATATGTGTCAACTCATCAACAATGTGCAGACACTTTAACCAAGGCATTAGATGGAACAAAACTTAGTAAATTCAAAGGTATGATTGGTTTGCATGAAATCAAGGAGGAATGAAGACCAAACATGTTAGGCTTGAGGGGGAGCTGATGGTGCAATTAAACCCAAGCCCACATACTTGGTTGATTAACTTATGCTTCATTTATTGGCATAACCTTTGCAAGAATACATATGAATAGTCTCTTGTAAAAATCCTTCATATTTATCCTTGTAAAAGTGAGCTACACCCACGTGGAGTTAGGAAGCTCTAAAATCACAAATCGATCAATTGTTTAGTGATGAGGAGATCTATCCTACACTTTAGGATTCACTCTTTTAGGTATAAGTTTGAATTTGAATTCAAACCTTCACTCCAAACATGATTATAAAAAGGGGATCAAAAGACTAGCATATTATCTCGAGCCCATGAGATCACTTTGAGTGAGATTTATTGTGAAGTGAGAGCTCATCTCATAGCTCATTCACATCTCACACATTGAGCAATGTATGGTTGTCAATGACATTGTATATGTACATGTTTTAATACATATATGATCATTATATTCTCATTTGACTTCTTTGTTAGTACTCCATCAAAACAATGATTTTCTTAAAGCTTGTTCTCAGTGTGTAGTTGATCATTTGTGATGATTCAAAGGATGATAGAATTAGCATACTGTCTATTATAATCCTACAAATTTTCATTAGCATTTCTCCTTGTGATCGTCATATATTAGCATATCTTTGCTCATTGGTCTGATGACTGTTGCAACCCGTGAATGTCGGGATGGAGCTGTGACTTGCTAAACTCCTTTCTTTGCATGTAGTCCATCATTTTTTTATGAAATCACTCATGATTGTTAGCTTACTAAGTTAATTAGAGTTCCTCAAAAGAAATTAAGCCAATTGCTCTTGTGCCTAGAGAACTATTCAAAACAGGTGTGGGAACAAAAATAACAAGTTTTTTTACTCTTGGATCAACTCTTACCTATCTGTTTTGATTCATCTTTTTGAGAGTGATCTTCCAAGGTACATAGGGTGTCTAATACATCCTTTGGCAAGCTAAAAGGGCCCACCACATATCTCTAGAGTTCATTTGGCTGGTGTAGCTCAAAGTTTTGCTGCACCACTTCATCTTCATCAAGAACAAATCTATCCTCACATTCACTAGATACACATGGGTTTATTCACTCAAGCATAAAGAGGATGCCCTTTCCAAGTTTAAGGAGTGGATAAAATCAGTTCAAGAAGACTTTCCAAGTTCTCTGAAGATCATCCGATCTGATGGAGATAGTAGCTTTGTCTATCACAACTTTTCCAAGTACTTAAAGCAACATGGAATCAAGTATCAAGCAATGCAAGATACTCAACAAGGTATTTCCATATAGAAGAGTCAAAGTGTGATCTATATGGCCAAAGTTATGCCTAGTCAAAAGAAACTTCCACTAAAGTTTTGGGGTGAAGCAATACAGACAACAGTAGACATTCAGAATAGAGGGTTTTCAGTTGTCGTGAAGAACCAAACACCATTTTGAGGCTTACTTTCAAAAGAAGCCAAGTATATGCTATTTTTGCATCTTTGGTAGTGATGACTATGTCCAAGGCCATGATGATGATCAGCCTAAGTAGTACATTTTCATCGGGTACAATAAGCGATAGAAGGCATACAAACTCTATGATCCAAAGAGTCAGTCTGTTATAGTAACCAAAGACTGTACCTTTGATGAATACTCTAAGTATTCATCCCTTTTGGATCCTCCCATTTTCTCTTTAGAGGGGGATCATTCCAGTTTTGAACATTCATACTATGTGGAGCATGCTCTCTTTGTACGTGACTTTCCCGAATCGGAGCAAGAGGAATCAGAGATACCATCTCAGCTTATACCTCAGATGGCTACACCTCCTATCATACCATCAAAGGTTTATATTTCCCCTCAGCTTCAGTTGGGCATTACTCCACGATCAATGACTTGACATTTTCCATTCCTATCTTCAAGAGTCCACTTACCTCGTCTACATCAGCATTTTGAGCATGTACTTTTCCATTCATGGAATCCAACATCTTTTCATTTACCACTAGATACTCCTGCATCTATATGGATTCATCACTCGGTTGGATCTTATTCTGTGTTGAAGATAAATGTACAAGCTCATTTTCATATGAGCCATGCTTGGATAAATTTACCAAATATAAAGATAAAGGAAAAGTGGAGGAAAAAAGGAAAAAATAATAAAAGAAAAAGTCTAGTCAAAATTCATGATGAGTAAGAGATACAATACCTTGCCTTGTAGTTAGTAGCATGTAGTGGAGAAAGTGGTGAGTTAAGAAGGAGGCACAAACTTCTTCACATGCTCATTGGTTATAAAAGTGAAGTGGGAGCACATTCAAAACAAGCAGAGAAAGAGGCAAGAGCTCCCAGTAGTCGGATCTGGCCATTTTCTCATTTTGGCTTCCCTTAGACTCCTTCCAGCCGCACGTCAGTTTGTACACAGCTCTGTTGCAGAGCTCATATCTCAGTGCATATGTAACCATTTTGTGCGTTTACACATTCATTGGAAATCTTATCTTGTGTACTTTTTGGATATCAAATGTCTCTTTCAAAGCATATGTAATTTGTGAGATATCAGTGAAAGAGTGAAGTCCAATTTTTCAGTATACCTATGTAGATAGGTAGTCTATTGTGATTGGTTAAGTTTCCCAACCAAAACATATCCAAATTGCATGATTTTGTCTTGTTGGAAAGCTCTTGGCATCTACTTTCACTGTCCCACATATCTCATTGAGATCATTTATATTCTATGAGATATCTGTTAGATAGTAAAGTCCAGTTTTATAGTGTACTTATGTGTGCAGGTGGTCTATCTTGGTGAGTTGACTTTCCTGATCAAAACTCATCCAAATTACTTGTTTTTTATCTTGTTGGAAAGCTATGTGTGTCTACTTTCTCTGCATCAAATATCTTTCTCAAAAGATATATATTCAGAGAGTTATCAGTCCAACAGTGAAGCTCAGTTCTTTAGCATATCTGTGTGGATAGGTAGTTCATCTTTGACAGTTGTGTTTCCTAATCAAAACTTGTCCAAATTAAGTCATTTATAGCTTCTTAGAAAGATCTCTTTGTCTATTTTGATTGACTAAAGTCTCAAGTCCATTTGAGTTTTGTATTAAGAGCAGCAAGCTATCTAATGTGCAAATGTTTGTCCAAGTGCTGGACATACAAGGGCTCACTACACACTTCTGTTGCACATAGGAGAACTCATTCTCCACAGTTGGTATCAGAGCAAACTTGGTGTTGAAGTTTCATCAACAAAGCTAGAGGTGAAGCAAAGCAAAAGAGGAGCTACAAAACAAGAAGGAGCTTCACAAACGCAAGAGCAAAGGACTATAACTATTCAAGGTAACTCTCAAAGTCTTTGATACTCTTCAATGGCTGACTTGGGTCAACAAGTAGAGAAGTTGGACAAGGATAACTATCCCGCGTGGAAGTTTAGAATGACCAACTACCTAATGGGCAAAGGCTTATGGGGTATTGTGAGTGTCAATGATGCTCAACCTCAAATCAATCAAGGTATGGCCATGGAACTCCAAAGGAGGCAAGCAAAAAAATGGGAAGAGAGGAATAGGAGAGTGATGTTCCTCATTTCGCAAGTCATTACTAATGCCATGGTAGGTCATATTCAACATCTAGAGAAAGCTAAGGATGCTTGGTAAGCTCTTGAAAGGATGTATTCAACAAATACCAAAGCTAGGAAACTTCAACTCAAGAATGAGTTGAACACAATCAAGAAAAGTTCGAGTCAATCAATAGCTGAATATACGTTGAAGATTAAGGAGCTAAGCGATGCTTTAGCTTCTATTGGCACAATGGTTGAAGACGAAGATCTTGTGTGTTATATTCTCAATGGCTTGAGGGAAGATGAAAGATGGAAGCCTTTTATAACTTCCATAAACTTGAAAGATGTATATCCAGGTTTTGAACAACTAATCCCTCATCTTGTCACAGAAGAGCTTAGCTTTGGTGGTCCCAAAGGAAAGGACAGCCACAACCAAATGTTATATGCAGGTCAAGGTAAAGGAGGAAACTCAAGAGGAGGCTCAAGAGGAAAAGGAAGAGGTCACAACCACTCCAACTACAATCAAAACAATTTGGAAGACACAAGGATGCATCAAATGCCAACATACAAGGAAGAGGTCGAGGTAGAAGTAGAGGAAGAGGTCGAAGCTCCTACAATTCTCATAAAGGTATAACATGCTATCATTGTGGTAAAGTAGGACACTATGCTAGTGATTGTTGGCTGAAGAATGGAAGACCAAATGGAGGCAATCAAAGGAACCAAAGAAACTATGCAAGCACCTCAAGTGAAGGAAGCAAGGACACACTACTTGCAATGAGACATGAGTATAGAAGCTCTTGTGAAGATGACAAAAAATGGTACATTGATTCACGTTGTAGTAACCATATGTCATGCCAAGGAAGTTTGTTCACTAATCTACAGGTACCAAGTGGAAAAGGATGTGTTGAAACAGGTGATGATACTCAACACATGATTGAACACATTGGAGATATAAGGCTTGGAGATACAAGCAGAGTAAAGGTACTATCTAATGTTCTTCATGTTCCTACAATTTCAAAGAACTTGATTTTAGTAGGACAAATGGTAGAGAAGGGTTATCATGTCATATTCAATGAGAATGGGTGCTTCATAAAGAATCCAAAAGAAGGCTTCAAGGTCATTGCTCAAGGTAGAAGAGAAGGAAGGATGTTCACTTTGGATGTCCAACATCCACATGGAAAGGTCATGTACATTCAATGTGGGAACAAGAAGATTTCAGAGCTGGACTTATGGCACAAAAGAATAGGACACATCAACATTCCAAAGCTGAAGGACATGAGCAAACATGAAGTGGTATGAGGTCTTCCAAAATTTAATAGCATTGGACTACATGAGTTATGTGAAGCTTGTCAACTAGGAAAGCAAACGAGGCAGCCATTCAAAAGGAGCAATTATGTGGCTCCAAATGTCTTGGACTTGATACATACGGATGTATGGGGACCAACCCAAGAGGCATCAATGGCTGGTAATAGATTTTTTGTCACCTTCATTGAGGATCACTCAAGAAAGGTATGGTTGTTTTGTATGAAGCAAAAATCAGAGGTGTTTTCTATATTCAAAAGATTCAAAGTTGAAGTTGAAAAGGAAACAGGAAGGTCTATCAAAACCTTAAGGTCCGATGGTGGAGGAGAATACTTCTCCAAATAATTTTTCAGATTTTCTACAAGAGAATGGGATCAAAAGGCAATTCACTTGTAGGTATACACCACAACAAAATGGAGTAGCTGAGAGGAAAAATAGGAAAATTGCTGAAATTGCAAGATGCATGCTCAACGAGATGAAGGTACCATTGTACTATTGGGTTGAAGCTACCACAACCGCCATTTACTTGATGAATAGGTGTACAACATCAGAAATACATCACTTGACTCCAGAAGAGGTATATTCCGGTAAGAAACCTGATCTTACACACCTCAAAGTGTTTGGATGTGTTTGCTTTGTTCACATTCCACAAGAAGTTAGAACAAAGATGGAACCAAGATCAGAAAAATGCATTTTCATCGGCTACTCAACGGAGCAAAAAGGATACAAGTGTTAAAACCCTAGAACAAAGGAATTAAGAGTCTCGCGAGATGTGGTCTTTGATGAACTAAGACCATGGTATGAAGATAAAGGAAAGGAAAAGATTCTTGAAGAAGATTGTGATGATTATGCAGGAACAAATCAAAGAGAAGTTCAACAATCAAGCACAAAGGCTTCAGGTCCAGAGGCATCTACATCAAATGAAGAATGTTCAACATGGAGGGGGAGTCATTCCTTGTCTCCAAATTCAGCTCATAGTAGAGCCGAAGAAGCAAGTGCTGCTCCAAACAGTGAGGTAGATGCAAGTGAAGAAGAATATGAAGAGGTAATCACTCCGATGGTAAAGTTGAATAGGTTAAAGAAGCAAATTTCTAAAGGCAATGAAAGAAGATCTTCAAGGACAAGATATCCAACTCAAAGGTTGAGTTATGATAGTTTTATGGCGACACATTTTGCATACATGATGCAGGTTATCAAAGACAAAGAGCCTGAGACATATGAAGAAGCTTGCACACAAAAGGAATGGAAGCAAGCTATGAAAGAGGATATCAAAGCTCTCAAAGATAATCACACATGGGAGCTAGTGCCAAAGAAAGAAGGTATGAAGATTGTTCCAAACAAATGGGTGTTTAAAGTAAAGAGGAATGCTGATGGTTACTAGCTAGATATAAAGCTAGATTAGTTGCCAAAGGATTTAAACAAACACAAGGCATAGATTATGATGAACTTTTCAGCCCCGTTGCAAAGATGGGAACTATGAAAAACTTAATAGCAATTGGTGCTTCAAGGAGATGGCCATTATATCAACTCGACATCAAAAATGCTTTTCTCAATGGAGAACTACAAGAAGAGGTATACATGAGTCAACCGGTTGGATTTGAAGATGAAAAACATCCAGATTTTGTTTGCAGGTTGAAGAAGGCACTTTATGGCTTGAAGCAAGCACTAAGAGCATGGAATCAGAGATTGGTAGAGTATCTAACTAAGTGTGAATACAATCCAAGTAGTGCAGATCCTTCGTTGTACATGAAGAAGGAAGAAGATAGAGAGGTATATATTTGCATATACGTCGATGACCTCATCATAACAGGAAATGCTGTTACAGGGATTAAAGATATCAAAAGGAAGCTTGATTTGGAATGAGTGAATGCAAACCACCCACTCAACCCATGGACACAAATACAAAGATTTGTTCAAATGATGGAGAACCATTGGAAGATGTTATGACATACAGAAGCATTGTAGGATCATTGATCTATGCAAACATTACAAGACCTGATTTGTCTTATGTTGTTGGTGTACTTTCTCAGTTTATGCAAGCCCCGACAAGTGAACACTTAAATTCAGCCAAGAGAGTGTTGAGATACATAAAGCATACAGTTAATCATGTTTTGTTTTACAAGTTTGATGAAGAAATGCACGTCAAAGGCTTTAGTGATGCTGATTGGACAGGCTCAAAGGAAGATAGAAGATCAACCTCAGGTTATGTGTTCATGATAGGAAGCAAACCTATCACGTGGAGCTCAAAGAAACAACCTACTGTTGCACTTTCATCTATGGAGGCTGAATATAGAGGATTAGCATTTGCCACATGTGAAGCAATGTGGATTAAAAAGCTTTTGGCTGATCTTGGAGTGCAAGTTGGAACCATCCCTATATACGGTGATAACATGTCAAGTATTTACTTGGCAAGCACTCCTATGTTTCATGCAAGGAGCAAGCACATAGAGGTCCACTACCATTATGTAAGGGAGAAGGTGCTAAGCAAAGATGTGGAGATAAAGTTCATTAGAACCAAAGAGCAGGTTGCAGATATGTTTACAAAGTTCTTGGATGCTTCTAAACTCAAAGGTTTCAAAGACGTGATAAATTTGAAGGACATGGTTGAAGATAACTCCCAAATGAGCTTGAGGGGGAGTGTTGAAGATAAATGTACAAGCTCATTTTCATATGAGCCATGCTTGGATAAATTTACCAAATATAAAGATAAAGGAAAAGTGGAGGAAAAAAGGAAAAAATAATAAAAGAAAAAGTCTATTCAAAATTCATGATGAGTAAAAGATACAATATCTTGCCTTGTAGTTAGTAGCATGTAGTGGAGAAAGTGGTGAGTTAAGAAGGAGGCACAAACTTCTTCACATGCTCATTGGTTATAAAAGTGAAGTGGGAGCACATTCAAAACAAGTAGAGAAAGAGGCAAGAGCTCCCAGTAGTCGGATCTGGCCATTTTCTCATTTTGGCTTCCCTTAGACTCCTTCCAGCCGCACGTCAGTTTGTACATAGCTCTGTTGCAGAGCTCATATCTCAGTTCATATGTAACTATTTTTTGCGTTTAAATATTCATTGAAAAGCTTATCTCGTGTACCTTCTGCATATCAAATATCTCTTTGAAAGCTTATGTAGTTTGTGAGATATTAGTGAAAGAGTGAAATCTAGTTTTTCAGTATACCTGTGTAGATAGGTAGTCTATTTTGGTTGGTTATATTTCCCAACCAAAACATATTCAGATTGCATGATTTTTGTCTTTTTGGAAAGCTCTTGGCATCTACTTTCACTGTCCCACATATCTCATTGAGATCATTTATATTCTATGAGATATCTGTTAGATAGTAAAGTCCAGTTTTACAGTGTACTTATGTGTGCAGGTGGTCTATCTTGGTGAGTTGACTTTCCTGATCAAAACTCATCCAAATTACTTGTTTTTTATCTTGTTGGAAATCTATTTGTGTCTACTTTCTCTGCATCAAATATCTTTCTCAAAAGATATATATTCAGAGAGTTATAAGTCCGAGAGTGAAGCTCAATTCTTTAGCATATCTGTGTGGATAGGTAGTTCATCTTTGACAGTTGTGTTTCCTAATCAAAACTTGTCCAAATTAAGTCATTTATAGCTTGTTAGAAAGCTCTCTTTGTCTATTTTGATTGACTAAGGTCTGAAGTCCATTTGAGTTTTGTATTGAGAGCAGCAAGCTATCTAAGGTGTAGATGTTTGTCCAAGTGCTAGACATACAAGGGCTCACTACACACTTCCGTTGCGCATAGGAGAACTCATTCTCCACATTCTGAGCCAGCTTCTCAGTTCAAAGAGAGCTTCCATGGTTCTACTGTCACATATCAAGACTTTGTACACTCCATGGAGGACTTTAGCATACAGATGTACTACCATGTGACTAGGA
Organism: Ceratopteris richardii; assembly: GCA_020310875.1. Taxonomy (NCBI): domain Eukaryota; kingdom Viridiplantae; phylum Streptophyta; class Polypodiopsida; order Polypodiales; family Pteridaceae; genus Ceratopteris; species Ceratopteris richardii. Next base: position 127,724,913 of record CM035407.1, read on the forward strand.
TTTTATGCTTCATGCTTTATGTTTCACTCTTGCAGGACCTACTTCTTGGTGGTACACATCTCATGGTGGATATTGTCAAAGCTTTGTAGATTCCTACTAACCACATGGCATCATCCTACCTATCTTGCATGGAGGTGATCTCGTCGAGTGAGATCTTGTTTCATTCTTGTACCTCGTTGGTGGCATACCTATGGAGCATTCGCTTGATCCATCTGGTGGACATATTATGGAGTACCTGGTGATCCTGCATGATCGATACCACTTGGAGACTATGGATTTCTAGATGATGACTTCCTATTTGGTGCTCGTACTACTATTGCTACATTCTTGGTGGACCTTTCTCTCATACCCTAGCAGCCTCCATGCTCCACAAAATGGATCTACAGAGGGGGTGTTGAGAATATGAGAGTGCATTTCCCTTTTGTATCTTGGAGTCACTCTATTTCCATTCCATTTCCATTGTATTTCCATTTTATATTATCACCTTTGTATTTGGGTACCTTTCCATTTGTTTCTACCATTGTATTCATTCTCCTTTGAGGGGAATTATCCCACATGTGATGTACTTTGGAGAGCCCCTCCCAAATCTATATAAGGAGGGCCTCTCCCATATTTGTACTTGGTAAGAAGCTTGAGGAGCCTACTCCATGCTCTTGGCAAGCTCGTTTATAATCCACATGAGTTTACCCATTTCATGATCTACTCATTTTGAGTCTCACACACTCTTTCTTTTGTGAGTACACTCTTCTTTTCATTTTGCTTCCATGCGTGTACTCTCTACAGAAATAATATTTCCTAAATACTCTAATTCTTTTGGGAAGAAAGAACTCTTTTTAGGATTTGCATAAAGTTTGATTTTGCATAACAAATTAGAGACTGTTGCTAAATTATTTTCATGGTCATTGTCATTCTCACTATAGAAAACTATGTCATCAAAGAAAACAAGAACAAAAGCTTGGTAATCAAGAAAAATGTTATTCATCATACGAGCAAATGTAGCAGGTGCATTAATGAGTCCAAAAGGCATTACCATGAATTCAAAGTGACCAGTTTGATTTCTAAAGGCAGTCTTATAAATGTCATTTTGTGTCATTTGTATCTGATGATACCCAGATTTAAGATCAATTTCGCTAAAGACACGTGCTCCACAAAGTTTATCTAGCAAATCATCTATCCTAGGAATAGGATATCTGTTTTTAATTTTGATCTTATTTAGTGATCTATAGTCAATGCACATCTTATAAATCTTGTTCTTCTTCTCCTTTAAGAGAACAGGTGCTCCAAACGGAGAAGAACTAGGCCTTAACTTGATTAGCTATTTCTTTTTTATGTAAAGGTCCATGCCTATAAGGTGCTTTATGGGGTGGAGAACTACCAAGAATTAAGTCTATACTATGATCAAGAGATTCCCTAGAAAGTGGTAGTTTAGAAGGAAAATCAGCCATAAAGTAATCTTGATAGGAAGCCATAAATTATTTATGTGCATTAGGAAGTGTATGTGTATAACCAACGATGTTATTGACAAAAACAATATATGAATCGTAGCCTTTCCTAAATGCACGTTTTACTTGAGTATGACTAATTAATGGAAATGGTTGGAAGTCATGCATTGCAGACAAAGAAATATCTTGATTGTTAAACTTAAAACTAATTATGTGTCTATGATAATCAATGAATGGATTATAATGATGAAAAAAAGGCATACCAAGCATAACATCATAGGACTACAAAGGAGTAATTAAGAATGTGCATTCATCTACATATGAACATATACAAATCTGAACATTATGCACTTCACTTACAACATTATATCTATTTCCTTGAAATGCATCCTTAACTTTATGCATTCAAGAAAGTTGGTTTAATTTAAGATCTTGCACTAATGTATAAGAAATAAAATCATGCAAACTACCATCATCATGTAAAATATTAAAAACTTTACCATAAATAGCACCTTTCATTGCTAGTTTGCTATGCCTGTAGAAATCTGAAATGGTATCCTCTTTGCCCAAACTTGAGGCACCCAGTAAACATGTTTGTGAAGGCTGTATTTTTGGCAAAATGCAACATTCATCCTTTTCCAAAAGATGGTTCAATTTGAACTACTAAAAAATTGCAGCTTGTTCAGAGTGATGTCTCTGGTCCTATGCAGACACCCTCTTTTGGAAGTTATCTTTACTTTGTGACTTTCATTGATGATTTTTCCAGGCATGCATGGGTATATCCACTAAAAGCAAAGTCCAAAGTGTTTATGTGCTTCAAAAAATTTTTGGTTTTGGTTGAAAATGTGTCAGCATGTAAAATGGGCACCCTCCGTTTCGATTGAGGGGGGGAATATATGTCTTCTGACTTTAATGCATTTTTGGGTGAATGTAGGATAAAACATCAGTGTACAATGCCATATACACTTCAGCATAATGGAGTTGTTGAATGGAAGAATAGGTCACTCATGGAGATGGTGAGGTGTATGGTCAAGAGTCAGGCTTAACCACATAGTTTCTGGCTTGAGGTTGTCATGTGTGCAACATATGTACTTAACAAGTGTCCCACTAAAGCATTGCACTCTATCACTCCATATGAGGCTTGGCATGGTCGTAATCCATCTATTGCTCATTTGTGTGTTTTTGGTTGTCTAGCATATGCATTAATGCCTAAACAACATCACATGAAATTGGATGATAAAGTAGTAAAATGTATTTTTGTTGGGTACAGTTCTGAAAGCAAAGGCTATCGTCTATATCATCCATAGACTAAATGCATTTTGGTTAGCCGCGATGTTGTTTTTATGGAAGATGCTATCCATCCTTTACTTTCATGTATGAAGGAGACATCTGTTAGCTCCAAAGATATGCATGATACTTTGCTGCCTCTTGTTATAAGTGGACAGTCTAGTGCTGGTCCTAACGAGGCAACATCTTAGCCTTTGTATGTTTCATGTGATGATGCAGATCATTCCACTTTTGATGCAGATTTACATGATGCACTTGTTGATGAGAGATATGATATTGAGGAGGCAAAAAGTATGCCAAAATGGCTGGTGCAGACTTTGCATGATAACAAATTAGATGCACCTCTATCATATCGTACTACTTGTTTAGGCTCTCATAGTGCCTCTTTTGCATGAGATTGCTATGCAATGGCTGCCTCTAGTCTCTGTGATGAGAATGAGCTTATTTCCTTTCATGAAGCACAAAATTATGAAAATTGGATGGCTGTTATGCAATCAGAATATGATGCTATCATGAAAAATGGTACTTGGTCTTTATGTGACTTGCCTCCTAGCAAGAAGGCCATTGGCACTAAGTGGGTATACAAGCTGAAGCGTAAGCCTTATGGAACAATTGACAGGTATAAGGCTAGGCTTGTCGCAAAGGGTTATGCACAGGAAATAGGCATTGATTTTGATGAAACATTTGCTCCTACATGCCGAATGACTACTATTCATAGCATCTGTGCACTTGCAGCTCATCATGGTTGGAATGTACATCAGTTGGACATTAAAACTGCATTTCTAAATGGTGACTTGCATGAAGAAGTGTATGTCTTTTCAACCATGTGGCTTTTTGCAAAAAGGGCACGAAAACCAAGTGTGCAAGTTAAAGAAGGCATTATATGGTTTAAAGCAAGCACCACATTCTTGCTATGAAAATATACATGCCTATCTGATTGCACATGGTTTTGAGGATAGTCCAACTGAAAGCACCTTATATTTTGAGCATGATAATGATGTGCTTTTGATCATTGTTGTGTATGTTGATGACACACTGCTCACTAGTCCTCATTACAAGCATATTGCTGATTTTAAGGCTGATTTATCTCATTTGAGATGTTTGATTTGGGGCATTTGCATCATTATTTGGGCATTCACCTTATGCAAGTTGATGGTGGAATGGTTTTGTGTCAAACAATATATATTGACACATTATTGAAGCATTTTGGCCTTGAAGACTATAAACCTATCGCCACTCCTATGGGGACAAGTTTACGATCGAGTCTTCATGATGCTAGAGATGCATTTGATATTGCTCTCTATCAGTAGGCTGTTGGATGCTTGATTTACTCATGCATTACTCGGCTAGATATTCAGTTTGTTTTCTCACAAATGAGCAAGTTTATGCAATGCCCACGTGTCAAGCATTGGCAAGCAGTTAAACGCATCTTTCGCTACTTGAGTGGTACTCGGCTACTTGGATTGTTTTATCCCAAGGGGGGATCACTATCGCCAGATTTACATGCTTTTTCTAACTCTAACTAGGATGTTTGCTATGACACTCATGTGTCCACTGGTGGCTTTTGCTTCATGCTTGATAGCTCATGTATATCTTGGTTGAGCAAGAAACAGCCTACTGTGGCCACTTCCAGTTGTGAGGCTAAGTATAGGGCAGCTTTCACAGTGATTGTTGAGTGTGTGTGGCTCAGATGCCTTATGGCTGATTTGGGTGTTGGTCAGTCTTCTGCCACCACTATCTTCACTGACAGTTAGAGCGCATTGGTAGTTGCAGGGAACCCTGTGTTCCATGCTCGCACTAAGCACATTGAGGTGCATTATCATTATGTCAGGGAGAGGTTCTCTTCTGGAGAGATCGGTTTGGCATATATGCCCACGCAAGAGAACATTGCAAACCTTTTCACGAAGGCTCTGCCTAGGGAGAAGTTTGAAGCTTTCCACAAAGCTTTGGGCTTACTTCATTTTTTGGAGTGATTCCCCATAGCTTGAAACTTCCTTATACATGAGTGCCAGCTCCTTGTTCACTCCATCACTCCTAGGGGGGATTTGTTGATATATTTAGGTAGTGATGTGTGCGAACACTTTAGGACCATCAGGGCACTTTTTTTCCTCTTTAGGAGGTTTTTTCCCCAAGCTTGTATATACACCTACTACCCTAATAGGTTACTTATCTTTGTACATTCTAGTGGTAATACATTCAATATTGTGTGTTGTGCTCTAAGCTTCTTCTTCTTCCTTGTGCTATTCAAGTGCTTTTGTAGACGTTTAAATCCAAAAAATATGACAAAAACAAGTGATCCTAAATGGATAAGAACAATATTTTGATGCCTTCGACCTTCATGCCAATTTTCATGGCAATCTGAGGCCATTTGTGAATCATGCTTTCTCCACACCTTCTCATGTACTCTTCACCATCGGCCTTCTCCATGAGTTCTCTACAGCCACACTAGCTCTGATACCATGTCACGAGGAAGGAGATAAGGAAGAGAGCTGACACACACATTCTCACAATCAAAAGTTGAGCACACACACATATTGAGGCAAGGAAGAATGATCTTCTTCTTCTTCTTCTTCTTCTATTACATAAAAGGAATGTACAAAAAATGACCTAAAACAACAATACAACTAGTGCAATACATAAAGAACATTACATAATGAAAATCCTAATGTCCAAAAATGAGTGAGCTAGCAAGAAACAAATGTGCCATCACTCTCGGTAGATAAATCTCAAAATAATATGTGTCATCGTGGATCTTCACATGTTCAGCTTGATATCTCAACACATGTCTTTTAATTTTAATGCATTTCCGACTAAACGTGGGATAAAAAATCAGTGTACAATGTCGTATACACCTCAACAGAATGGGGTTGGTGAAAGAAAGAACAAGTCTCTCATAGAGATGGTGATGTGTATGGTCAAAAATCAGGATTTACCACATAGGTTCTGGCTTGAGGCTGTTATGTGTGCAACATATGTACTTAATATGTGTCCCACCAAAACACTACAGTCAATCACTCCATTTGAGGCTTGGCATGGTTGCAAGCCATTTGTTGCTCATCTGGATGTTTTTGATTGTTTGGCGTATGCATTAGTGCCTGAACAACAATGCAAGAAATGGGATGATAAAGCAGTGAAATGTATTTTTGTTAGGTACAGTTCTGAGAGCAAAGGCTATCGTCTGTATCATCCATAGAATAAACACATTTTGGTGAGCGGTGATGTTGTTTTTGTGGAAGATGCAATTTAGCCATTATTTTCATGTACCAAGGAGAGTTCTATTAGCTCTAGAGATGTGTATGACACTTAACTGCCTCTTTTTATAGGTGCACAGTCAAGTGCTAGTCCGAATGAGGCAATTTCTCAACCTTTACAGGTTTCATATGATGATGCAGATCATTCCATTTCTGATGTAGATTTACATGATGCACTTGTTGATGAGAGGGGTGATATAGAGGAGGCAAAAACTATGCCAAAATGGCTGGTGCAAACTTTGTGAGATATCAAATTAGATGCACCTCTGTCATATTGTACTTGTTTAGGCTCTCATATTGGTTCTTTTGCATCAGATGGCTATGCTATGGTTGCCTCTAGTCTTTGTGATGAGAATGAATCTACTTTATTTGATGAAGCACAAAATTTAGAAAATTGGATGGTTGCTATGCAATCAGAATATGATTCTATTATGAAGAATGGTACTTGGTCTTTATGTGATTTGCCTCTTGGCAAGAAGGCCATTGACACTAAGTGGGTATACAAGATGAAGCATAAGCTTGATGGAACATTTGATAGGTATAAGGCTAGGCTTGTTTCAAAAGGTTAGGCTCAAGAAAGAGGCATTGATTTTGATGAGACCTTTGCTCCCACATGTCCAATGACTATTGTTCATAGCATCTGTGCACTTTCAGCTCATTGTGGTTGCAATGTACATCAGTTGGACATTAAAACTACATTTTTGAATGGTGATTTACATGAAGAAGTGTATGTTTTTCAGTCTCGTGGTTTTGTACAGAAAGGGCGTGAAAACAAAGTGTGTAGGTTGAAAAAGGCATTATATGGTTTGAAGCAAGCACCATGTGCTTGGTATGAAAAGATACATGCCTACTTGATTGCACATGGTTTTGAGAACAATCCAACTGAGAGCATCTTATATGTTAAGTGTGCAAAGGATGTGCTTTTGATCATTGTTGTCTATGTTGATGACATGCTGCTTACTGGTCCTAATGAGAAGAATATTGTTGATTTTAAGGATGATTTGCATGCCTCATTTGAGATGTCAAATTTGGGGCATTTGCATCATTATTTGGGCATTCAATTTATGTAACTTGATGGCAGAATGGATTTGTGTCAAACAAAATATATTGACACATTATTGCAGTGTTTTGGCCTTGAAGACTACAAACCTGTTGCCACTCTTATAAAAACAGGTTTACAGTTGAGTCTTCATGATGCTAGAGATGCATAATGCATACGTCTCTCAAATAGTGCATTTTCAAGACAAGATCAAAATCATGCAATGAGGGATTTTCATCCCATCACTTAAGGTATCATAATTTGTCCAATTTCTTTGATTTTTGTTCTCATGTGTCCTTTGGAGCTCATAGTATAAGCTTATAGCTTGAAACTTTGGAAATTATCTCCTAAAACTCTTTGGTGGTCTTGCAAAGTGGTGCATCCAAACATAGTTCCAATCGGTGATCACCTAGCATTTGGTTAACTTTGAATATGTATTGATCTCTTCTCGAGAGTCAAATCTCAACTATTTTTCATTTCTTAGAAATCTTATCTCGTGAGATTTCAAATGCATGAATATCACCAGAATCTGAGGAGTTTTGAACGTTTTGCATCAACAAAAACTTCTCAATAATCTCTTTTTGGGAACACTTGATGTGTCGTTGACAACTTTGTCAACAATCATTTGGCAGGAAAATACTTCAAAATTCAACATGGAAGTGTGTTTTCCCTTATCAGCTTCCTTTATGCTCTGCAGTTATTGGAGAGGACTAGGAAAAAACCCAATTGTTCATTTAGACTTGGTTTTAATGGCTCAAAATTCCAGAAGATATATGCTACAAATATACCTTCAAACAAGATTGACTAGGAAGACTTGTCAGTAGTGGAATTTCCTAATAGTGATGACAAGCAATCTACTAAAGACTATAGTAAATTCATGTTAATGTGTGAATTTTAGCCAACCAACTCCCTTCGGAGTAGGAGTCCAAAATGAAGGGGTCCAAGCCACCAAAGGTTTTCTTAAGGACATGAACTTTCCAGGCTAAGGTCACCAAAGAAAAACTTAAAAAAAGCTCGATATTATGCTAAACTTATCGAAATCCTGAATGCAATGATTTTTTTCTTTAAAAATGATAATAAAGTCTACCCTAAAATCCCACAGAAGTCTCAAAAAAAATATAAACAATCAACTATGCCTAGGTATTGTGGTCCTTTTGGTATGTCAAATAGTATTAGACCTTTACTTTATCAATCAAAACTTCTAAAGGAATGCTAGATGCATTGAATTTTCCATGTTTGTTGATAAAACCAAAGTTGGTTGACTTTGATGACTTGGTACGAAAGAAATGATCCTTCGGCCCATTCCAATTCTACTCTATTTTATATGAGCTATTCTACTCTATTTTATATGAGCTAGAGAAAATAATTGAAACTCATGAAGAACATTTAAAAAGTCATTCATATAAAGAGTGTCTAGTTAAATGGAAGGATGATATGAATGACATGTATTAGGAGAAAGAGTTAGAACTATGTTGAAAGAGTTCTCAACCTTTCAATTATACCAAAAGATATGATTGCTAATGGAAACGAGAGGCAAATCAAAGAATTTGACTCAACCACACTCTACACCGTAGACCATGGAGATCAAGGAAAAAAATCCCATATTTTCATTTATTTTTTAGGATAAAAATATTCTTCAAGGGAAAGATAATGTTACAAAACTTAAGGGGTCCATAAGTGCACTAGTGCACAAAAATGCAAATATGATTTTCAATAAAATCCAAAAACAAAAAAAAAATCACTTAGAAAGTTTAAAATTGAAATACTTTAGAGTAAGTTTAAACATAAAGAAACTTCATGCACAAAGCTCGATGTGCATGAGCTTTTTAAGATGTGAAGGCACTTGAGAGCACATGCAAAGTGAAGCAAACTAAGGTGAAAAATTTGTTATAGGCTTGATCTTGATCAAAAGGAAATATAAAAAGGAAAATGAAATCTTGCTTGGTGTCTATTCCTTCCGTAAATTGACATTGGCTTCCAAGATGCATCTTTTTTCATGAAATCTCTTTGCTCCTTTCCATTTATTGATTCAAGAGACAATGTAGCTTTTTAACTATTACTTTTCAACATGTCATTCATCAGATGTCAACATTCTTATTTATTCCTTCCATCGTTTCTTCTCTTTTGAGCTTGCTTTCACTGAGAATCAATGATAGAGCTTTGTATCCTACCTCATGGATGGGAGCTTGCAATCTTCAGTGAATAGTTCTCCTTGGAGGCCATTTAAAGATGGTTGGTTTCAAAGGAGTTCTATGGAAAAAGACACGAGAATCCATAAAAGTGAGCTACCTCAACTTTTACATTCACCTAAGTCTTTAAACCTAGATATAGATATGCAGACTAGAGGACAAGCTTAAGAAATGACTTGGGGTGGATTTAGACTAAGGGTCAATTTAGACTGTTCCGGAGGCACAAGATGGTTTCTTCGTCGAGGATCACTTCCTCCACCTTAACCAATACACAAAGAGCAGCATTCTAATGAGATTAAAATTCATCCCTATTGTTGACTGATGAGAGAGAAATTTTCTGACCGTAGATTGATGATGTTCCACCCGTCGCTATTTCGTTCCGAGGGGTAGAGGCCGCCACAGTCTTCTATGGGTCCGAAATGAGTGCATTTTTTCTAGGATGAATTAGTGTATGCCACATGGAAATAGATCAGAACTATCCTGCTGCCGCCGCTCACTCTGAATCCACACTAAGCAATGGCAACATTTCTCTGTATGCTTAGTCCAATCAATGAAAGCCAAGTGTAGAGGAACTATGATCAACCATTCACACTGAGCGGTGGAACAATGGTTTAGTGTGTTGATTAGATGGAACACAAACATTTAACTTGTTCCGACCCCCCTCCCTTTGCCCCAAGTTAGTTCCATGCTTACTTAGTATTTTTTAGAATAAAAATTCTACCCTAACCAATACTTTCTTGCCAATTCAAATTTTCTTGGTTATGTTCCATCACCCATGTGAATGCACGATCTGAGGAGCTTTCAAGCTATGCGTTGTTTGCCTGAGCATGCTTGTCTTGGTGGTTGCATGCATCACCTCTGGGGTGGGGGCACAACACCTGACCGTCGTGGACACCCTATGCCCTCATGAGTGAGATGTTAAAAGACCTTTGGGCCTATTATTGACACCGGCCTTCAAACTCCCATGTTATCAACCTTCAATTCAATTAATCTTGTCTCCAACTTTCATGCCCATCAAACTAGTCTCCTAATTGAACCTTAGAGCCATCCCTTCTCAAGCTAAGAGCTAATAAGCTTTCAAACTTGGTAATGTTGATCATTTCAAACGTCTAACCTCTAATTTGGTCAGACTTTCTTCACTTGTATTTTCAATTATTTAAGCTCATTCCGAAAAAAATAAACTTTAAAGAGAAGTTTTTTTTATAAAAATTATATATATATATATATATATATATATATGCATTGTTCGAGCCTCGAAAACGAACTCTTTGTTTTTCCTTTCTCAAGCGACCCAGTGTGAAGCCAGCCTTTGAGATAAGCGGAGACAAGATGGTTGCCGCCCCATCTTTAATGCAAGGCAAACCTCTTCTCGTCTGATCACCAGCACCACCTTGAGGTATCACCACTGACCAGTGACCGTCTTCTGTCTGTCTGTTGGATGGTGAACGGCTTGTCACGCGCTGCATTTGGAGCTTAAGATTACTCGGGGGTCTTAAGTGCAAAGTCTAAAAGCTCTTCCAATCTGATCAACACCATCTTGCCTGAAGTACACTGGAATTACTTCTCTCTGGTTTTTGGAGGAGGCAATGGAGTATCTTTGTACACTCTTGGAAACACGTGAAAAGATGAGAACTTCCCAGGTATTCAGCACTTCGTGCACACATGTGCTACAGCACATTTCTAAGAGAAAAGTGTGAGAACCCAAACATCTTTTGTTTTCTATTTATTTTTTTTTCTCCCTCCTAAATCTTTTGTTTTCTATTTATTTTTTTTCTCCCTCCTACGCCTCCAGCGCCTGCTTTTCCTGCTGCTGCTTCTTTTCCTGCCACCTCCATGTTGGCCATCACTTTCTCTTCTTTTTCGACTCTCTGTCACGATTCACCCCTCTTTCAGCTCTCCATTGTTCCTCCCATTTCCTTCTTCCTCACTTACAGGTTCCTTGTCCGTTCTTTTCCGATCTACGTGCGCCTAAATCCTCGACCACCTCTCAGATAGGCTCGGTAGCACGCAAGCTCCCCCTCCTCCCTCTCTCTCTATGTCTCTCTCTCTCTCTCCATCTATGATCGTCTCTGTATCCGTTCTGAGTGTGCCCACGTCTCCATTGTTGACAATCGCTCCAGCACTTGGGGTCGCTCCTGGTTCTCTCAATCTACGTCACGCCCTTGCCTTCCGGCATTCCATTCTCCTGTTTCACGCACTCTTATCACCTCTGCTCTTTTGCTCTGTATCTTATTCATGATCAGCGCTTCTCTTGCCACACATTTTTGCACTTGGTTCCTCTTTTCCTGCTTTAAGAGAGCTGCATCTGTCTCACGCGCGTGCGCACGCACACGCGCGCACTGAGACACGCGTGCGCGCGCGCACACTGAAGCGGGAGTAGTCGGGATTCGGGAGTCCCTCCTGGGCCCTTCTGCCTTCAAAGCTCTCACCCTACTTATGTGAGTTTTTCTTCAACAATCCTTTCTTTTCTGACACGCCCGCGGACCTCATCCTTTACCCCCTTCATTCCCTCCTCGCTGCAGCTTCCCTAGAAAGCAAACTTCGATCTCTTCTCTGCGTGCTCGAGTCTCCAGCAAGCCACTCCTGCCTTGCTAGTGAATTGATACCCTTAGCACACTCCCCTACACAACCAATCTCTTCTTAATTCCGATACCATTGTTCTATCCGGTATGCATCAGTCCATGTCCCATCTTCCCTGTTTCTTCATCTGCGTCCATTCCGACCTCCTTCATGTGGGCACGTCTGGCCTGCACTTCTACATGCTTATATTCTTCAGCATGCATGCGCCTGGAGAGCAGCGTTCTGTCAGAGATGGGCTCGTTTGATAATCTGCATCGTATCTAATCCTGCTCTTCCAGCCATTCTTCTCATGCTTCCTCGAGGATTTCGAAGTTCTGAACCGAGTGAGTCAGACAACTGAAAGCTGAATTTCTGGCTCGATGGCGATACGATACATGCCCGTAGCGCATTGAAACTAAGGATCTTCATTTGCTTCTCCAGGCTGCTGTGCGAGTAATACTTGTCACACCATATCCAGATTTTGCGAGCCAGTCGATGAGAGCCTTGCAGTTGGCTTATTGGGTCCTCGCGGAGTCACCTGGTTCCTGGCATTTGCGATCAGAATAGTGAAACTTATCATGGATAATTGTCACGCAGATGGAAGAAGAAAGCAACCCAGCGCAATCGACATGTACGTCGGTGCACTCAACAGTAAACTCTATAGTCCTAGTCGAGAGCTGGACGGCTCCTCTCACAATTCCAAGTACAATGCACCTACAAAGTGCCTTGATCGCACACTGAACTCGAGTTCCGATAGCTTCTGGAGGGAACCTGTATCACAAGGAAGGTCTTCTCTCTTCGGAAGCTTTCGAGAGGATAGCATTAAGTCCAGTACTTTGTCAAGTGTCGATTCCGTCCACATATTGAAATCAGTGAGAGAAAGAAGCGCCTCATCTGTTTCAGGATTTGGCGTGCTTGCAGAAGACCGCCCTGGATCATCTGACAAAGCGCAGGAAAATGTCACCTGTGCTCTCAATACATCTATTAGCTACACATTTTCAGGTTCTCAAACTTGTTCCCCTAATGCTGCTCTTCCTGGTGCGAAAACAGCGAACACGGATGCCATTAATAACTGCATTGGCTCAAGGAAGCCTACAGGTGTTCATGAGAGGGTTCAGGATGTTGGTAGAAGTGTCAAATCTGCAGAATTGGGCTTGAACGGGGCTATTTGTAATGGAGTTACCTTTGAGAAGTTTGGAGATCTTTCGAATAATAAGAATGCGTCATCTGCTAACAACTTGAAGGACAAGGCAACTAGTGGTCGTTTTGATCCCGGTGACGTGAAATTAGAAAGATTTGGTTTCGCTGACGCATTATCTGCTATCGGAGGCAGCCCGAAAGCTTGTAAGGATGGAAGAAGATGGCCGTCTTTTGGAAGTCAAGGGTCAACGGACTCCATCGGGAGCAGTCCTACTGCCAAAGATGGGGCAAGAAGATCCTCCTTTTCGAATGGGGGTAGCTCTGATGGAGGCAGTCCAATGGCAAAAGACATGTGGAAGAGGTCATCCGCTGGTGGTTATAGCTCTGCAGATTCTTCTGGCTCTAGTCTTGGAAGTCCAACTGCTAAGGATAGTAACAGCAGGCGATTGTCATCTAATAGCATTTTAAATGACAAAGATCTCACAGCAGGTTTTAATTTGAGAGGTATGGGTAACATTTTTAGCAATGGCAATCCAAAGAATTCAACAACAAAAGCAACTGTAAATTGTGCTCCCAAATCAGGGGATGCGCTTGCTCAAAAGTTAGATAGTGTGCAAGTCAGCAAAACTGATCCTACCGCAACAAAAGTTTGTGCCGGAAAATTTTTTAACAGTAGCCTCGGTAACATATGTCCCAATGTCTCTGCTGGAGATGTTTTAGGTGCTAACCTTCCCAAAAAAGGATCTAAGCCTGCTTTGAAAGCAGAACAGAAACCGTTTAATGAATGCAATGAGTGCGTGCATGAATCCAATGATCCTGAGAGCATCAAGAAGGCTGGCAATGAGCAGTATAAGATGGGGAACTTTATGGAAGCTATATCTTTGTATGACAAATGCATAGGTTTACGTCCAGATCATGCTCCATATCGAAGCAATAAAGCAGCAGCTCTAACTGGACTTGGGATGCTGGCTGAAGCTGTCCAGGAGTGTGAGGAAGCCATAAGGCTTGATCCCAAGTACTTTAGAGCCCAACACAGGATCGCACAGCTCTATCTTAGGTGGATATTCTTGTCCTTCTCGTTTATAAATGCATATGTTGCGGCTATCTACATTTGACAAGTTTCTATATGCTCCTTGCCCACTGTGTATGAAATTAATTGCTTTATCTTTATGGATTTGGCTCAGTGTGGCACATGGCTTTCCAGATTCTCCTTCAATTTATGGACAAATGGATGTTCTTTTACATTTTCATAATTATTCTTTTGTTTGCAGGCTAGGCCTTTTGGAGAGTGCAAGGAGGCACTTCCAAAGTGCAGGGCTGCAGGATGATGCCAGGGATGTCCAATCTCTTCGAGCAGTGGAGAGACACATTTCAAGATGTATTGAGGCTAGGAAGATAGGTGACTGGAAGAGTGTATTAGGTGAAAGCATAGCTGCAAGCACTGCTGGTGCTGATTCTGCACCTCAGGTGCTGTACTGTTGTGAATTGGCATGTTGTTGCTGATTAACTGCATGTACTTCATCATTAAGGGAAAAAGGATTAGTGTTGTTTTTGAACCAAATGTTTCTGTGAATGACACGTTCAAGTCAAGTATATATTTAAGGAAACTAATGGGTTCTTGTAATTGAAGTGGATTGTCATTTCACAGATAGATGGTTATTGTTATTTTAATCTAGCATTGTCATAATGTTTAGGTACTAGGATATAAAGCTGAGGCTTTGTTAAAGCTACATAGAACAGATGAAGCAGAGACGGTATGTACAGAAGCAGAAAGGCTGGAAAAGTCTATTTCTAAGCAGGGAATAGCTCCAGCTGATGCTTTTCTTAGTATTTTACGAGCTCGGATAGAAATGTATCTAGGAAGGTATGTAAACTTGACTTGTCTTTTGATACTTCACTCAATTAACTGCTCTAAATATTATTATATTTATATACTGTGTTTACCACAGATTTGATATAGCAATAGGAGCTGCTCAGGCTGCCACAAAGATTGATCCTCGAAATGTTGATGCTGCTGCTTTGCTTAAGAAGACAAGGGCAGTATGCCGATCTCGGACATTAGGGAACGAGCTTTTCAATGCGGGGAAATTCTTTGAGGCCTGTGCTGCATATGGTGAAGGCCTGGAGAGTGACCCAACAAATTCAGTCCTGCTTTGTAATCGGGCTGCTTGCAGGTCAAAACTTGGCCAATGGGAAAAAGCATTAGAAGATTGCAACGCGGCTCTCAATTCACAGCCTCATTACATCAAAGCTCTCATGAGGAGGGCGAATTGTAGCTTAAAGGTGAGGAATCACAAAGTTAGGTGCAAGAATATTGGTAAATATTGTGAAATTTAAGTGTCCCTTGCCATTCTCCTGCCACTTTGTGAAATGGATAACATGAACAGTTTCATTTTTACTTTTGAGCTCTGGCACAATGTAGAATAGTGCAGATTACTTCTTACTGGCAGTATTGGACAGCAATTAAGGCTAGTTTACATGATGTCCAGAGTTCCTTATGCTTTTTGTCCCTAGCAGTATCTTCATCATTTGTCTATTCAATTAGACCATCTTTTGTAAAGTTGAGAAAGCCACAGTATAGTCACTTTCTTTTTACTATGTAGATTTAGTATATGATGTTTTTCTTTAGATAGGTTTCACTTTTACAGGTTTTCTTTTTGAGCCTCTGGTTTCTCTGCTTCCTGTTAAAACCATATATTAAGTTGTTCACAGGATTCAGAACGCTTGGTGAACAAGATACATAGAAGCATATTTAATAGCATTCCTCTGATTTTGTTGTTTTGTTGCTAATTTTAGAGTGTGTGTTCCCAGAGTCAAATTATGAAGTATCTTTAGGGTTGACAATTAAATCTCTCTTGTATTCTCAAATGATAGTTGCATGTTTTGAATGTACGTATGGATTATCTAGTGAAATGTAAAAATATGATTTTTTACCATATTTATTCTGGATATAGCTCGATATATGTATAGAAGAGGTGGATTGGCATGGAACTTCCTGTATTAGGTCTGATGATTTTTGAAATATTGGTGTTTCCCTATTCTTATGTACCCATCCATACTTGCATTATCTCTCTCTCTCTCTCTCTCTCTCTCTCTCTCTCTCTCTCTCTCTCTCTCCCCCCCCCCCCCCCCCCCCCCCTCCACCAAGGTGTTTTTGAATGATTGGTCATAATGATGCCTTGCAGTTGGAACGCTGGGAAGATGCACTTCGGGATTACGAGGTCTTGCGACTGAAAGTTCCTGATGATGTGGAGGTTTCTAGGGGCCTTTTTGAGGCTCAAGTTGCAATCAAGAAAGCCAGAGGAGAGGATACACACAGAATGAGGTTTGGTGGGAAAATAGAGGAGGTCTTTGACACTGACCATTTAAGAGATCTGGTCAAATGCGCAGGTCATTAATAAGTATTTATGTTTTGTGCATGTCTCATGTATACACATTTTTGAAATCTTTTAACACTTGCTCATGGTCAAATTCTCATGGCAGGCACAACAGTAGTGCAGTTTTGTAGTAAACAAATGGATCATTATCATCAGATTTGCTCTTTCGTTGATCAACTTTGTAAGCGGTATCCTTGTGTGCGTTTTTTAAAGGTACTAAAATACTTCTCAGATCTTCTTTTCAAAGTTGTTTAAGACAGGGAAGGCAATTAGCCTTCCGAGACCACTATTCTACGTTTGTTTTTTTCTCTCTTCATTAACTGTTGTGACAAGATTAGCAAATGAGGTTCGTTGTATATGCCTTCTTTTTCTTTAAGTCTGTTTATGTCTATGCAATGAGATGTCAATAAGAATATTGGCAAAAGTCTTTGTTAGGTTGTGGGTGTACAAATACACATGCAAATGATGCAGTGCTTGTAGTTTGTTGGGGGTAATCAATGATGTGAATGGCAACATTCAATTGCTGATGGGATCTACTTATTTATTTGACCATGTCTTGCTTCCATGAGAGTTTTCTGCTTTTCTGTGATTCTTTTCATTTTATTGTTTGTGTTCATTATTTGTATATTATGTTATTGGTTGTTTTTATATGTTTCTTTTTTTCACCCCTCTTCCCTTCCAACCCTTATTTTTCTCTTGCTTTCTTTGATTCTTCTCTGATAAATTTTCCTCCCTTTTTTTTAATTTTTATTTTCAGTTTCTTTTTGCTGACTTATACTCATGTTATTTATTCCAGTTGAGTTATTCATCATATGGTCAGACATTTCTGAGCTTGTGAAGGTATACATAGATCTTACTGCTGGTTTCTTCAAAGATTGTATGAAATGTGGACAGTTTCCTGTGGATAGCACATCCCATACTAAGTGACTTGGTTCATCATGCTGGATGCTTGTAAATTTATTGTGTTAGTTTGTTTACTCATTTTCTATTTGTCAATTTATTCGTTGTTGCTTTGACTCTGTTTATGAATCACCCTCTCTGTTTCCCACTGGAAAAGCTAGGCATGTCTTATGAGTAGATATCTGAAATACAATCTGAGATCATTAACACAGTAAGGGGATACACAAGTGCTTTAATATAAAATCTTAAGAGGCTCTCTACCTGTATCTGGATCTATCAGTAGTCTGGCTATTTTTGTTAATGTAGACAATGCTTCCTTCACTTAAATAGTTTCATATCTAGGTGCAGAGCCATTGGTTATGCTCTATGCAGTACTTAAGCAAAGAAATGAGGGCACATAAAGAGGGATGGAAGAAACATCATAAACGGAGGAGTCCTGGTAGTGCCTGTTTTGAATATCTAAAGTGACTTTCGAAACTTCATTCAGTTCTGCATAAATGATGAGATATCAATCAAATAGGAAGCAGTTAATGAAATGGTCTTTCTCTAGTCATTGACACTAGTAGTGTTAATCATACTCTCTGCATACTACTTTAGCAGCTGAAAGCAATAGCGCTAAGAGTGGAGGGAGTTTCAATCTTGTCTGCAAGACCCTAAATTTATGTGACCTATGGGACATTCTTTTTCTGTGGTTTGTTTACCCGGTTTAAGCTTTGGAGGATGTGCTGATCACTTGGCCATCTGCTGACCTGTGTATTTTATGGCTCACCCTGTGGTATGGTCAGTATTTTATGGCATTCAATGATTGAAAGATACCAGCTATCAAGGGATCTTATTTGAGCTTGAGAGACAATATTGACCAAAGGTCCAGTGCAAGGGAAACTTATTTGATATCCATATCTCCTAAACTTTTAATTTTGATTTCTATGGGTGGGGAGAGCTATCACCTGGGAATAAGCTCTGTAGAAATGTTTTCAAATACAGGAATAATCTCTTTTTCGTTTCTGTTATCTTTTTTCCTGCCTTACTTTCTCGTGTGATTTTGTTAATTGTGGTTGTGGCTTACAATGGCTAATTATCAAACATAGGATTGAAAATCCAATAGAAGCATAGTAGAAAGAGTTTTAAAAACGAGTTTTAAAAATGGGTTTTAAAACGTTTAGTACATAGAGTACTAAAAGAATGGAAATTAAAAACGAGTATTATATTTTGTTGCAATGTTTCAATTTTTTTTTCCAATAATCCATGAGTAATGCATATCTAGCATTCATTTACATATCTGGTGCTAAAAACACATAAAAAACTTGACCTACTACTAGTACAATGATTTGGAGTTAGGAAAGCCCAAAATGAATTTGGTTCAATTAAACAAAAAATGAGAATGAAGTCTTAAACAAAGGATTGATGAGCTTAAAGCCCCACATAAAGCACATTAAAACTCCTAAGACTGCTATACAACAAATTCCAATTTTTGAGCCAACAGAAGAAACTAAAAACAATGCATTTAGAGTGTAGACTCCAAGATCGATAAAAACAACGTGAACAATTTAATGATGCCCTTGCTGAATGAAATATCTTTTGGAATCAAAATAGGAACTTTTTTTTGAACCAGATAGGAGGGACTCTTGGTTCATAATTTGGTAGAGAAGGAAAGAAAAAGACACTAGAGGAAATGCCTACTCCTATATTAGAAAAAATATGAGAGAGTTGGACGTTCTACTTATGGACTTGGACTAGAAAGATCTACAAATTGTGAGGAATCTAGTACATGGGATAATGAGATAAAAATCTCTATATCTGATTTCTTATCTCAAGATTATTGAAGGAGGCACATAGTTTAATTCGATTACAAAATATAACTAAATGGGATAATCTGAAGTTAAAGATGTTAAAAAAAAAAAACTCCCGAAAAAACGTATTAGGACGTTCGAAAAGTCCGAACGTCCTGAACGTTTTTTTATTTTGCGGAAAAAAACACGGTTGTTTTAACTATGAACAAAAGTAAGAGTGGAAATCTTGCTTCTCCCTCTTGCCAATATAGATGTCCCTTAAAACTGATGAAGATGATGAATCCTGACATCTAGCTGCTGCTACCCATTATTAGGTTTAAAACTCTGTTTCATTACAAGCAGCTGCCTTGTCAAACGAATCTTATGGCATAGTTGATGGACTCTTTCTTGTCTGTTTTGTGCTCCCTTATCAATGGTTGCTGATGATCATTGAAACTAGCATGGATTGTTTTGTGTGTACATCCATGCAAAATGGAGAATGTACTTACTGAGCTGCAGTAGGTCAGAGATGGAAGAAGTTATAGACCTTTAGGACTAGCATAATTCTGTGTGGGGAAGAGAGAATGAAAAATAGAGTATTACTAGGGGAGAAAAACGTGCAGGAAAATGATGCTCATAGTTGAAGTGATATACAGGCATGCAAAATTTTCTACCCATGAGCTTGAACAGGCTGGCATTTGTAATATGTATGCTGAATTTGTAAAGCGCTCTAAAAAATTCAGCTTTTGAGAAATTAGCAGCAGTACCGATAGTGTTTGTCTGCCAATGTCCATGAGTGCTGATACATTATCCATAATTTGGCATTTTTTGATCAGCTCTATCAGTGCAGCTGATGGTAGTTGAGAGCAGTACACATCGTCTGGCAGTGGGGCAAGTACTTATTAGGACAGTGATAGATAGATCAGAGATAGAAAAAACTATAAGACTGCAGTGGACAGCGTGGAAAAGGGGACAGAATAAAGGTGAGTGTATGTATAGAACAGAAAAGCCTGCTGAAAAGCTGTGCTAATATTGCGAATTATGCTAAATTTTTCTTTCTTCTGTGAGTTTTAATAGGCTGTCTTTTTCATACTGTATTTGTTAATGTTCTCCATGAACTGTCCTTTAAGAAAATCAAAGGCCAGTTCCACCAGTGCTTTTTTTATTAAGCTTTACAGAGATACTGGATGCATGCAACCATGGGTTAGTGATAAAAGAAGTCCACATCTTGATTCTAATCTGTATTGGAAAGCTTTATTGGTTGTAATTAATGAACTTGCAAGAGAAGGCCCATTGCCATACATGTCTGCACCTTGTACTGTTGCACAGTTGGTATAAGAAAGCAATTCTGATCATGATGGCTCGAATTCTACATTAATATTGCTCTGTTGTGTTTTACAGGTGGATATTGATGAAAACTCTAGTGTAGCAAAAACAGAGTCAATTATTTCTATTCCGACATTCAGGATATTTGAAAATGGGTGCAAAGTGAAGGAGTTGTTGAACCCAAGCCAGCAAGATCTGGAGTTTGCTGTCAGGCAATATAACTAGCTTCCAGGTCCATTTGTAAGATTGGGGCATTGCAATCTGAACCATGCCCCCATGCTGCCATGGGCTCATACTGGGATGCACTTTTTGTTAGCATTTTGGGGTCATCATCTATATGTCTGCTCTAGAAGTTTGGCATATAGGAAACCATGGCCTTCTCTGCACCTTTCTTCCCTGTGATGTCTTTTCACGAAGACCTAGGGATTTGTGCTATAATCTTTGCATAGATAAGCAGTGGTATGCAGCACTGCATTGATTGCACATAATCAGAGATAGCATCATACTCATTCTATCATTGTCATTTTTTTCATATTTTGTATACCTCGTCCATTTTAGTCATTTCTTCATAGATAGGGAACACCATAACTACCAGGGAAGTATATAATGTTCTTTTGCAAGCTAGGGGTATATTTCCAAGATGCCCTGACAAGCTCGCTTGCTACAACAATTTCTATACATCAATGTGTGCCTTGTTGAAAAAGGGTTATGATGACCTAGAATTGTAACATTGTTAAGCGATTCTCCATTTTTATATCTCAAATGTGCTCTCCCATTATGTAGCCACTCTGGTACTGGATAATGAGGTGTTGTGTATTCCTTGAAAATGTGTAACTGCAATGTGATTGTAATCTGTATTTGCTTCTATTTGGTGTTCTGTCAATGAACTACATGTGTGGGGATAATGTATTTGCTTCTTTTTGGTGTTCTGTCAATGAACTACATATGTAGGAATAATGTGTTTGTTGTTATAGAGTACTATATGCTTTGGAATATTATGATTGACAGAAATTACATGGTTTGAGAAATTTATTGTAGATTGATAAGACGTCATTGTTGAATTTTCAGTGAGTTATTGTGTAGTAAGAGCCTTCTGCATGGGCATTTGCCTTGAGTGCCTATGATTTTCATGCTCTTCACAGGTGAATGTGGGCTCTCAAGTCTTTGATTCCTCTCATGGTTGAGGGTGTCCATTTGATGGTAATTCCTTATTGAGTATACTAGCTAGGAAATTGAACTGTTATCTTAAGTTGACTAAATGGTGAACGTCGAGGCTCATATGTATGTATGTAGTAGTTCTTATGGTGGCATTTCCAATGACCATCAGAGGCGATGTTTATATCTGAATGTGAGTTCTCAAGTTTTTGATTTCTCTCATGTTTGAGGGTTTCCATTTAGTTGTAATTCCTTATTGAGTATACTGGCAAAGGAAATTGAATCTGTTGTAACTGTTGAACTTACAAGGCCTATAGGTATGCAGCAGTTCTTGCTATGGACATTTTCAATGACCATCAGAAGTGACATGTTTATATCTTAGCGAAACAGGGCAGGTTACTGTTCTATTTCCAAGATGCCTTGGAAAGCTTGCTTGTTATAACAGTTTCTATACATCAATGTGTCTTGTTGGAAAAGAGTTATGATAATCCAAAATTGTAACAGACATATAAGGGGCTCTCAGTTGGACTATTCTCAAAACCATGTGCAATCAAGTAGGCATGTATCTTTTTATCTTTTCCATATAATGCCTTTTTCAACCTGCACACTTTGTTTTCATGCCTTTTTTGCACAAAAACATGGGGCTAGAATACATACACTCCTTCATGTAGATCACACTTCAAAAATGTAGTTTTAATGTCCAACTAATAGTTCAAGATGGTCAACAATGGCATTTGAGAGTAAGAAACTAGAATTTGTTCAGAAAAAATACTTCTCTATGAGGAGTTGTATGCAATTGTCCATGCTTTGAAGAAGTGGCATATTATTTGTATACTGCTAAGGTTATGATAGTGTTTGATCAAGAGAATTAAAAAGACTCTCTAATCAAACAAACCTTAAAGGTTGTAAGGCCTATTGGGCAGAGACCCTTTAGAAATTTGACTATGAGCTTAGGTATAGGAAGAGAAAGTTTAATGTGGTGGCTGATTTTCTTAGCTGCATGCGTATGCTCAATTGACTGAGTTTCACTTAGATCACTGATGAGCTACTTGAGTCTATTTGAGGGAAATCAAGCCAAGATTTGGGAAGTGTTGATATATTTTGGTAGTGATGTGTGTGAACACACTCAGGACTGCCGGGGCACTTTTTTCCCTCTTTAAGAGGTTTTTTTCCCGGCATATATATACACCTATAACCCTAATGGGTTACTTATTCTTGCACATTCACTTGGTAATTCATTCAATATTGTGTGTTGTAATCCAACCTTCTTCTTCTTCTGTGTGCTAATTGTGTGCTTCTCCATACCTCAAACTCCAACAATTGGTATCAAAGAAGGTCGTCGTTTCATCTACGGTATTGTCAACACCCCTTCGGTCACAATCTCAAAATTGCACAAAAATTGGTGAGCATATACAAGGTGATTAGGAGTTCAAAATGACTTCGTTTTGTGGCATCAAAATTTTGACATGAGCTATTTTGGCCTCAAAATGCACCATCGCAGCGATTGTGCAGGCAATTGCATCCTTTTGTGCCAAACATATATAAAGGTTTGGTTCCCCAATACAAGCACCTCAAATTTTGCTACAAGTTAAGCAAAGCTAGATAGAGTGGTTTCATTCAACTTTTTGAGATACAATCATTTTTTTTCCATAAGGTTATTTAGTCAGTGGTCATGGTTGAAAGCAATTATGTATTTTGTATGTTGGTTGTTGAGGACAAGTTGGATGATGCTAATTACCCATTATGGGCATATATGATGCATCATGTATTGGTAGGAAAACGGTTATGGAATATTGTGCAGGGTATTGAAAAATGCCCTACTACACCTGCAAATACAATTATTGAAGATGATGCACATGGTATGAAGATGATGATCATCATATTCATGTTTGTGTTATGGTTCCTACTGTAGCTACTATAGAGCAACTTCTTTAGGATGGTAGAGATACTCAGGCATATGCATTAATAGCTTTGTCTCTCAAACATGCCTTAAAGATAGAAAAGGATGATTGGGATACACTTACAATGTGTAATGGTCTTCCTTTCAGACTAGTTGGAGAGTGAGCACATGAATGAAGGAGATTCTATGGATAGTTTAAAGGAGCAGTTGATTTCTGTTGATGGTTTTGTCAGATAGTTCACTTGTATAAATTGTTGTTAATGGTCTTTCAGATTCATATAAGAGTTTTGCTTCTACTCTTTGATTGATCATGAAAGGCAATCCATCTGTCTTAATATTTGAGGAGTTAGTCTTTGTTTTGTTGTAGGAAGATCAGTCCAAGGAAAAAAGGTCCATTATGCATGTCAGAGATCAACTTTCTTTGCTAGTCAGAAGGGCAAAGGTCATCTACTAGTAAGCAAAAATCCGCTAATGCTAGAAAGTCGAGGAATGAAGACAAAGATGAGAAGAAAACAAAAAAGAAAAATAGTTTTGAAAATCATGTAAAGGAAATGATCATGTCATAAAGAGTTGTCCAAAACTAGCTACGAAAGAGGCAAAGAAGAAAGAGGTGTGAATGGTTATTGCAGAGGCCTCTACAACTATCTTTGAATCTTGTTTAGAATGAAGAATGGTCGCTTACTATTGTATGTAGCTATGATCCATCTTCTCATGAGCATTGTATGTCTATAGTAGACTCAAATGTTTACTACTTTGATACTAGAGTAACAAAACATATTACCTCGCATCAAAGATTCTTCAGTTTGCTTGAGCTTGATCATTTTGACTACTATTGATGGTAGTCCTTTCACATTTACAAATGCTTTGTTTATGCCAAGGGTCAAGAAAAATTTGTTGTCAATTTTTACATTAGCCAAGATCAGCTTGGTTGTCAACTTTGTTGATGACATATGTACAATTCATGATCTATCAAATGGTGATGTTATTATTGCTTGTGGCAATTTTATGTCGTGGGCTATATAAGCTCATAGATAATGCAAAATCTATGAACAATTCAACATGTTTAGTTCAAGATTCTTAGGCTATCTCATATGCAAAGCTTTGGCATGCACATTTTGGTCATCCGAATTATGCTAGTTTTCTATGCATGCAGAAATCTAAAATGGTGTCCTCTCTACCCAAACTTGAGGCACCTTGTAAATGTCTCTGAAGGTTGTATTTTGGGCAAAATGCAGCGTTCTTCCTTTCATAAAGATGGTTAAGTTTGAGCTTCTCATAAATTGCAGCTTGTTCATAGTGATGTATGTGGTCCTATGCTGACACCTTCTTTTGGGAACTACATTTACTTCAAGACTTTTATTGATGATTTTTTTAGGCATGCATGGGTGTATCCATTGAAAGAAAAGTCCAGAGTGTTTATGTGCTCCAAATAGTTTTTGGTTATGGATGAAAATCTATCGGCATGTAAAATTGGGCACCCTCCATTCTGATCGAGGGGGAATACATGTCTTCTAATTTTAATGGATTTTTGGCTGAGTGTGGGATAAAACAGCTGTGTACAATGTCATAGACACTTGAAAAAAATGGAGTTAAAGAAAGAAAGAACAAGTCTCTCATGGAGATGACAAGGTGTATGGTCAAAAGTGAGGGTTTACCACATAGCTTAAGGCTTGAGGCTATTATGTGTGCATCAAATATACTTAACAAGTATCCCACCAAAGCACTGCAATCTATCACTCCATATGAGGATTCGCATGGTCGCAAGCCATATTTCGCTCATTTGCATGTCTTTGGTTGTCTTGCATATGCATTAGTGCCTGGACAACAACACAGAAATTAGATGATAAAGAAGTGAACCATATTTTCCTTGGATAAACTTTTAAAAGCAAAGTCTGTCATCCATATCATCCACATATTAAATGCATTTTGGTTAGCCATGATGTTGTTTTTGTGGAAGATACAACTCATCGATTACTTTCATGTACTAGGGAGACATTTGTTAGCTCCAAAAATGTGTATGACACTTTGTTGCCTGTTTTTACAAGTTGACAGTCTAACTATTGATCCAAATGAGGCAATTTCTTAGCCTTTACAAGTTCCACATGATGATGTAGATCATTCCTTTTATGGTGCAAATTTACATGATGCACTTCTTGATGAGAGGATTGATATAGAGGAGGCAAAAACTATGCCTAGATGGCTGGTATAGACTTTGCAGGATAGAAAATTACATGCATCTCTATCATATTGTACTCATTCAGGATCATAGTACTTCTTTTGCATCAGATTGCTATGCAATGGTTACCTCTATTTTTTGTTATGACAATGAGCCTGTTTCTTTTGATGAAGCACAAAATTAAAAAAATTGGATGGTCACTATGCAATCAGAAAATGATGCCATTACGAAGAATGTTACCTGGTCTTTATGTGATTTGCCTCTTGGGAAAAACACCATTGAAACTAAATGGGTATACAACTAAAGCATGAGCCTGATGGAATAGTTGAGAGGTATAAGGCTAGGCTTGTTGCAAAAGGTTATGATCAAGAGATAGGCATTGATTTTGATGAGACCTTTGCACCCACATGCCGAATGACTACTGTTCATAGCATTTGTCCACTTGGAGCTCATCATGGTTGGAATGACTAAAACTCAATGTCCTTGGGCAATTAGGATGCCTTGATCACGATTATTGATTTTGGACTCCCGATGGCTAAGAGCCCTCATGATGTCTCCTCAGACAATTGTGATTTTTGATTCCTACATGGCCTCATATTTTCTCAACCACGATAGTGTTTTCCCTGATTATGGTGATGTCCGATCGCCCTTGCAATGGCCCAAGGAAATCATGATGGCCCTTGCTCAATGCGATGTCTCATGCATGGAGACTGTGATGGCTCTAGTTTTTTCATTTTTTGAGTCCACTAATTATTTTTGATGGTTCCTTTCCTAGACTTTTGGGGTATAGAACAAGAATATGCAAAAACTTTACATAAAAACCACTCCTAAAAAAAGGGACCTAGTTCAAAATTTTTAGCCTCATAAATCCTCACACACATCCGCTTGCCCTGGAATTTGCAAAGGAGCATGTTCTTACCTCAAGGATGCCATCTATCAATTTTTCTGTGAAATAATTGAGCACATAGAGTGCAAAAATAGTTTGAAAACCTATTCTTTTTCCTCTCTCTATTGTAGCTCTCTGTCTCTCTCTCTCTCTCTCTTTCATGCAAATGAAAGCCAATTCTTGGGAATATAATATAAAAGAAGCTTCGAATACATGATTTTTTGATATTTTAAGCACTCTCTAGCCTTCTTTTATGTTTTAATGAACTCTATCTCATTCTAAAGCTTCTCTACTTCACTTCTCAAGCTTCCATAAGCTGAAATAACACACAAGTGAAGTTTTTCATGAAATGTTTTGGCAAAATTACCTTGTAAATTGAGCTTCCTTAACAAATCCTTAATCTCAAAGCCCTTTCAAGCATATTTCCACCTTCTAATCAACTCAATTAGGCCTCTCCTTCACCGATATAGGAAAAGATGCCAAAGGTTTTGTTGTAGACGATTGACATCAAAATTATTGATTGACAATAGAAAATTATAAATACAAGTACTAGTCGATTGAGGGCATGGAAATCAAGAGGATAATCTTGAATATGGAGAGAAAAGGAAGAAGAAAGAGTGAAAAGTCAAAGTTTGTAGGTCCATCGAATTTAGATAGTGTTATCTCTTTACATGTCAGAGATACCCCCTCCTCATTGTATATCAAAATGTGCAGAATAAAATGTTCTACATATCAACATTGAGGCTTGCAAAAACAATGACGTATATAGAGAGAATAGGCTTGAAAAAGCTAGTGACATTGACCTTATCTTTTTTCAGAGCTCCCTACCTATGCATAGAGCCACACATGCATGGAAAAGGCCCCTAAATGTCTGTAGACCCCCTTGCGGCACTCATTGCTTACCATATCCACACCAAATGAGGAAGACAAAGAGAGTAAAATAGAGAAGAAAAGGGATTTACAAGATTTTTTCAAGAGTTCACTTCTCACAATGGCAAAAAGTCTACAAAATTGAGCTTGCATTGATCTTTACAAATATGAGTGGCCTCATCCACACAAAAATGGATAAAATAGTAAAAAATAGTCCTACACTAACTTTAGAGCTACTCTAACCATGTTAATGAGGTAGATGTATTTCCCATGGTCTTGGGAATTACAACAATCGGTACATCCATAAAAATTTAGGTAACTAATGTTCTAGATTAAAGCGGTAATTTACAAAATTATATGAATGTTTTCGAAAACTTTTCTCGTGAGTCCCAAGTATGTCTTCAACTTCTTCATCTTTCTTCAATCCAATTTGGTCTTCTACCAGACCTTCTATGTGCAACATAGTTCAACCCTAGGTAGAAAATACCTCCCCTCCTTCATTGGAGAGATGATTAGCCTTCAAGACTATGGCCTTCAGGATAAAACATTGATATCTAAATCAGGCCAAAACAAGCTATCAAAATTCAATGCCACATAGTGTAGTGTTTTTGAACCCCTAGTCTTACCAAGTATGCTCACCAATTTTTGTGTAGTTCTGAGTTCATGATCGGAGGTGTGTGGATGACACCCCAGTTGAAGTGAAGACCTTCTTGGATACCAATTATTGGAGTGCAAGGTCTACAAAAGCACATGGGGAGCAAAAGGAAGAAGAAGAAGCTTGAGAACAACACAATACATAATATATTACCAAGTGAATGTACAAACATAGGTGATCTATTAGGGTTATAGGCATATATACAAGTTGAGGGAAAAAAAACTTCTTATAAAAGGAAAAACATGTTCCGATAGTTCTAAGTGTGCTCATACACATCATTAACAAAATATATCAACAAAGATGCATTTATGACCTATGATGGGAATAAGAGCATATGCTAAATGGGGAATATTTTTAATAATTCCTATCCACCCAACTTCAAAAGGTTCACATGTTGAGTATATCATAGTTGTGATAGACTATCTAACTATGTGGGTTGAAGCCAAAGATACAAAAAATAATGATGCTCAAACTACTAAGTCTTCACATGCTTTGGAATTACCATACAAATCCTAAGTGAGAGGGACTCACTTCATCAATGAGGTGATTATTTTTTTCAGTATGTTTCTTATTGCACATAAGAAATCGGCACCATAGCACCCGCAATCCAAAAAACAAGCTATGAGCTCAAATAAATTCATGTGCATCCTATCGATCAAGTTGA
This sequence comes from Ceratopteris richardii, assembly GCA_020310875.1. Classification (NCBI taxonomy): domain Eukaryota; kingdom Viridiplantae; phylum Streptophyta; class Polypodiopsida; order Polypodiales; family Pteridaceae; genus Ceratopteris; species Ceratopteris richardii. The sequence continues at coordinate 127,753,498 of CM035407.1, forward strand.
TAAACAATGAGAGATCAAATTGGTATATTGCATCATATGATTTGGGCTATTGGGTGGCATATAAGACATCATTATGTGTAAGCCCATTCAATCTTTTCTATGCTCAACATGCAATACTACCTAGAGATTTTCTCATACCTACTCAACAAGTAGCACAAGGGTACAACTAGACATGGCATGCATTCTTTGAGATAGTGGATAGTCTAGAAAAGCTCCAAGAGACATCGTTGAGAGATGCAACAAGCATTTATGCCAACCAAGAAGAGACAAAAGGCATACGTTCATGCTCACATCAAGGACAAGTAGTTGCAAGAAGGACATTTTGCAAAGAAGCTTTAAAAGAGAGGCCATGGACCATTGGTAATCCATCAAATTTCATCTAGTGTGGTTCCATACAACTTGCTTAATTAGATGGAGAAATAATCTCTAAGTATATTGGTGGAGGTGGAGTGAATCTATATCAAGAGCCACTCACAGAAGGTATGTTGCTTCAATTGCAAAAAGCTAAGGATAGGAAAGTTGAAAAGTTGCTCATTAGATAAGAGGCTCAACAAGACAACCTAGAACGGGTTAAGAAGAGAAAATTGAGGCAAAAAAGAGCTGCTTAATACCTAGAAGAACCCAAAGAAATTCCTAGGGGATGTGTGTGATTGAAGAGTCTTCCAAGAGATTCATCGATCGATGACTACACATATGGGCTGCCTTTTAGTACATATTTCTGATGCGCCATCAAAGATTCTCATGTATACCTTGTACATATTATTATCCTTTTTTTTTTCGGGTATATAAGCTTCATTTCGCTATCAAAGCTATCAATACTACACTGATTGGCATTGACAACACATGTACACCATGCCTACAAGAAGTTACAATCCCAATCCATAAATGGTTTAGATGATTTTTGTGAGCCTAACTTATATTTTAGGTAGGGCATGAAGAGTTGATCATAAATGGTTTAGATGATATTTGTGAGCTTAACTTATATTTTAAGCAGGGCATGAATCTTTATTGTTGTTAGGTATCCCTTCGAGGCCAAGGAGGTTCATGCCCCCCTAATATCTTCATCTATGGAGGGGGTGGGGGTTGGGCGGAGGGAACAAGCCCTCTCCAAGATAGGGGTTTTGGGGGATGGTCAACCCCCAATGAATTATGGTAAGGCCTCAAGATGACCCAAAGTCAAATTGGGATCCATATGGCCAAACATATAAAAATGGCATGAAGTTGGTTTAATTTGTTGATCCGACATTCATGGAATTTTTTTTTTTCAATGGAGGTTCAGCCAAAGCCTACTCCCCAAGACTTTAACTTTGAAATTGCAAATGTACAAGTGAACGAGCATAGTACCCATGGGAACCCCTGTATCCCACAAAGCAGGGGTTAGACTGCCCGAAGGCGACACAAGAGAGAATTGGTTTCAATGAGGATATCATGGTTTTACATTGGCCTTAGGCCCACACTATCTCGTCGATAGTGGGGATTGAACCCTCGTCCCCCCTCAAGAGGCGAAAGGCCCAGCCAACCCATCTAACGCATACAGACGACACTCATGGCATTGATGGATGCTCTAGGTCGGCTATAATTGTCTAAAAAAACCGATATAAGATAAAGTTAGAAATAAAGAACAGAGCCTTCAAAAGAGTACTTAGCGAAACTTAGTAAGGAAGGTTTGCCTAAGTTTAGATATTGATTTAATGCAATTTATGTGCAAGAGAAAACTCTAATTTGACAATGGAAGCTAATTGTTCCATGTGTCTTAGCAAAATTTTAGTCATGTGGACACATCTATCCCCTTTTCTTTGGATATTTTAGGGGGGATTGGGGCTGGAGTTGAGCCAAAACCCTTCCTTCATGAGACCTTCATGTATTCTTCTACTTCATCTTTATGATTATGGAGAGATCATTGTTGTATCTTGATGATGGGCACACTCCATATTGCACTCTAAACCTTCCTTACAACACAATCAGTGACTTGGGCACTCATAAATTCACGTGTGATCCCCATACTAGATGATCACTCACAATATGTTTGTCTCCTCCACACCCACTTGCAATTTTCCACCCCCACACACGCTTTTCTTGTGGTCTCTTACTCCCACTTGATTTCCCCGCCTTCACGTGCACCCACTCTTTTCCTCCACACTTCTCACTTGGGCACTCACCAACTCTTAGTCTCTCATCCAAACATGCATGCTTGTACTCAACCTCCCTCTCGCACAAACCTACTCACACTCCCTTTAAACATACGTGCAACCTCCCTCTAGCACAAACCTACTCACACTCCCTTTCATCTTCACACACCAACACTCACCAATCCACATGCTCTCTCTCTCTCTCTCTCTCTCTCTCTCTCTCCACGTGATCACATCAAGCTAGAAAACGCCCTCGTGCATTCTCATGACTACTTCTGTATCTGTTATTACCATATCTTGCATGCAAACATGATGTGCCAAGAAAAGAAACGAAACTTTGGTTACCTAATTTAGATGAAAAAAAGTGGAAATAACCCAATAAAACAAGAGTGTTTCCCTTGCATGTAAGAAAAGGTAACCTTATTGATGATACACACTCACTTCATTAGAAGCAACATTCTCACACTCACTTCATTAGAAGCAACATGCTCACATTTGATGATGCTTGTCTTGTCCCCCCGAAAAGTGTAAGCTTTAGACGACGCAGACAATCAAGTCTTGGAACATTATTTGAGCTCGACTCTTATGTTTCTTTCTCGAAATGTTGTCTTTCAATCATTTTAAAAGGCAGGGAAATACAAGAAGGTTAGAGAAAATTAGAAAGCAAGCCTATGATTCTTCATCTCCTTCATGGGGTTCCATTTACTTTAGAGTGAGAGGACTTGAATTACAAAGGCCATCTTGTGTATGAAGCAAGGTTGGATCGGAACGCGTTCAATATACGTTTGGAACATTTGGTATGGAACATGAGTTCCATTAAATGTTTGGAACGTTTTCATATATTTTTTGGAATGTTTTTTAAAAAATGCAAGTTCCATTAGACATGACATATTTATCTCATATAACTTGACCATATAATTGGAAAACATGAAAAGGACTCCATGCACATAATTTGAGGAAAATTTCAACAATGGAACATGTGAGCAAGTTGCACTAATCTATTCACATTTGGGGGTATGGAAGTTTTTGGATGAACTAATTTCCATATTATAACTAAAGATCTTACTTATCTCCATGTATCCATTCCTCCTAGTTTGTTCAATATTGATGTTCTTGTATTTGTCCAAGTAAGAATTTTTTTTGCAATGGATTGCCCTTATACATAGTATTGGTGGACATTAGATTTCTATTGTTACATTAGAGAATCCCTAATCTTCTTCACACACTCCATTGTTTCATCACATGAAGCTATGGCTAAATCACAATTGATCCAGTGCAAGTCCTCTATGTGCTCTATATGTTCTTGACCTTGGGTATCAGTTAGTTCAAGTTTAGGTACCTCATAATGTTGGAGATAGAGATATTTGGTCAATGGATATTTTTGGAAAAAATATCTATGATGATGATTCCTTCAACCTTAGAATGCTTGACTCTTTCTCGTTTATATAAAATCTCATGGCCTTGGCCATTTTTCTCTACAACCTTCAGAAATTAGCGGTGAAGCCCTTTCAAAGTTGGTTCGGTGACTCCATGCTTATGAATATTGTCATTGCAACTCATTTTGAGTACCTACCTCCCCAATGACTTCCTCTTCCCTAAGATGAGCATAGAGTGCTATGCACAAAAGAGATTAAGTAAGCACCACCTAGAGTAGGAAGAGCATGTTTTAGGACCAAAAAGTGCGGACTTGGATGGGGAACTCACGAGGAAATAGATTAATGGTCAAAATATGAGGAAGGAACATTTTGGGGTGATAATTATGGGCAAGGGCATCGGTGACTCTTCAACATTACTTATTGATCCATGAAAAAATAACTTAGCCCAATTGATGATCATTCTTCAAACAATAAACAAAAAGGAGTAAAAGAGATGGATTATGCCATTGTGTTGTGTCTACAAGTTAAGCACCACAACCAATGCAGTATGGTGCACTCCGGTTTGTGAGCTTGGGGAATAACATATTCTTTAGAAGAAAACTTAGAAAAGATGCATTGCATATCATCAAGGGGACAAGCTCCACTTGTTCCACACCCTCCGAGGGCAGATTGAACCTTCAACCTACATTATATGAGGGTTTATCACACTGCCCTATGAGGAGGTGTGATCTCCGAAAAGTTCATAATTTCAACACATTGATCGGAGTGGGAAGTGGTTGACAAGACAAAGCCTCCAATGGGAATGTTACCGGAACAATATAACATTGATTAATGGAAACAACTAGAGCAGGGATTGGATCCTGAATATGATCCCCAATTTTGGAAAGAATCTAATGGCATGATCAAGTGGAGTGGAAAATGATTCAAGGGAAGAGGTTTCCCTATGCATTGGCAAGGATCCCAAGTACTAGCATAATGTCAGCGATCCCTATGTAAAGTAGGACACCATAATCTGGATCCTAATGCCTTATGCATGATAAGTTTGTGAGATAGATGTTCGTTAGTCTTATGTGATGGCATAGAATAGAGCCACGTGCTAGAAGCATCTTCATAGTAGAGTTTCCATACAACAACTGTAAACCGATGATTGTACTGAGCCAGTCTCTTACATGCTGACATAGATAAAGAATAAGGGGGAACGTATGTAGAAAGGAAAGATAGTAAGTTTCCATAGTAGGAGCTATCCAGATCCTAGCAAACATAGGGCTCTTGAATGTTATTTGTGAAAAGGGCAGTGTCAAAAAACATTTCATTGAACCCTCTAGCATGCTCCCCAGAATCTACTCAAGATAAGAAATCAACAATCTCATGAGAAGAGCTGGGTCTATGAATTACATTGTAATCAAACTCTTGCAAGAGTAGCACCCAACAAGCTAGGTGGACGGTGAGATTGTATTACTTAGCCAAATAAAGTAACAACAAATGGTCCAAATGAGATGTAAATTTATGACCCAATAAATAGCACCAAATATTCTTAATAGAGTGGATCAGGCCTAAGCATTCACATTCACTAAGAGTAGTTGCATTCAACCAGGGAAAGATGAAAATTTTCATAATACAAGGATTGATAATATTTCTCTACCTACTACATTAATATACTACCCATGTCTATGTTTGAAGCATCCATGAACACATGAAAGGCTTTGGACCAATATGGGGGCTTGCAATATGGGTGCATGATTCAAGAGAGTTTTTAATAAGGTAAATGCCGACTGTCATTCATCATTCCTCTTAAACACGAGGGGGGGTACTGTGGATAATTTATTTATGTGGATGGCTAAATGTGAAAGAAACCATAAATGTTGACCATGCCATTGAATATGGCCAAGGAAACACAAAACCTCTTTGGGAATAGTTGGAGGTGGAGCATCCATGATTACCCAAACCTTATGAGGATCCATCTAAATACTATCCTTAGATATGATATGGCGTAATAGTTTCCCACATGATACTACAAAGACTAATTTGGTTGGGTTCAAATAGGGTAGGAATTTTCAACATTTACTAAAGCATAGTTTTAGATGTCCTAAGTGGTCAATATGTAAGACAAATACTGAGAAACCATCCAAGAAGACACATAAATGTAGTAAAGTGTGGTGAAAAGATCTCATACTTACATCGGTTGAATATACTAGGTGTGTTCTTGAGCCCAAACCATATGCTTGTGTAGGCATACACTCCCCAATTAGTTATAAACACTATCTTAGGCACATCATTTTTACACATTCTAACTTGGTTATACCTAGTTAAACCAACCAAGAAGGAATAGGTTTCACGATCAGCAACATCATGAAACATGCTGTCCAAGAAAGGTAACAAAAATGGATAAGGTATCCATGGTGCATTTAGTTTCCACTAGTCTACATAAATTTGCAACTCCTCATTCTTCTTTGGTACAATCATGATGGGAGAAATCCACTTATCATGGCTAATAAAAAAAATAAACCCAATGCATAGTAGCATATTGTCTCTTCCTTGACCTACTTTTCATAATTTGGATTCATCCTATAACTCGATTTCTTTGTAGGAAAAACATCTAACTTTAGGGGAATCCAATGTTGGTAAATTCAAGGGTTCAATCTTAACATATCTTCATAATCCCAAACAATAACATCAAATTTGTTTTAAAGAGTGCCAACAGTTTAGGTTGCAACTCAGTAGACAATTGGGCACAAATTTTGACATATCGTGGTGTCTCAAGGGATCCAATATTACAAGAGATGGTGTGGTCTTCCAGAACATAAGGAAAAAAATCTTCATCCATCAAAGGAAATAGAATCCCTAAATTATTAGCTCCCATGTCTTCCTCTATAATAGGAGTACAAGAGCAAGCACTACCTAAAATACATGAAAATCACTCGAGCAAGGGTTGGAAATCAATAATTTGTATCATCAACAAATCTGGATTAGTAGCAAGGAACGTCAATCCTCCATCATCTCTTAAGCTTTCTAGCATGATAACAAGCTCTAATATTTACAGGATCATATGGCAATTACATGGTGCCAAATCATCAAGAGGGACAATATATCTAAGGTGGTTATATTTCAAGATCAATTCTATGAAGACCAATCTTGCAAAACTTTATTTTGCTTTAGCTAGGGCCTTTGGAATAATAAATTATGATCTATGTAAGACTTGGGTAAGACTAGTACAAAAAAGGTAAATAAGAACATCACCCCTTGTAAGGAAATGGGTATGTCTTTGATTAACCAACCAGGATCTCCTACTATGAGATTAAAAGACAACAAGACTAGATGTCTAAAGACTAGAATAGACACAACTAGAGCAAGGAGCAAGACAAGAACATGAAATAGAAATTGAAAAGTAATCACTTAGAGTTCTCAACTCCTTGAGCTCCCAAGACTAGCATTGGCAAGGCTAATAATATACGTGGCCAAGCCCTCCTTCTATAGGTGTTGAAGGGAGGTTTTCCAAGGGTAGCTACAAAATGATGATCTCATCAATGATATCATCAAACCAAGACAATGTTGTTAGATGTAAAAACAAGGAAATGAGATAATTGTTCTTAGGATTTTTACATGCCCCAGAGCAATGGTTACATTATATTTTCCAAATTCTTCATAAAACATGATACATAGTCATATGAAATATAGGATGCAAGATGGTTCCCTTTGTGTCCATGAAACATTTAACAAAGATCTTCCCTAATACATGGATATGCTTAGTTCTTTGTGTTTAATATGCACACAAGTCAGCCACATATACTTCCAAGAATTCCCATAGAAATACTTTAAATATCTAACAAGTCAATCTTTCAAAAGTAGTAGGGAAATTTCCAGTTTAAATGGCATTATGTTGAAAGCATAGATTCCCCACTAAATGGTGGAGGAGGTCTTATGTTGGCCATTTGGCATGATCGTGATTTGGTTATAATTAGAAAAATCTGAAGATAGAAATATACCTCATTGCCAGCTACTCTTTCCAAAAGATGCTTAATTGGTTATTTATAATTACCCCTTATGTTTTTTGCATTGAATTTCATCAGATTTATGCAAAATCTTATTTTTCCATTCTTCTTGGGAACAACCACTATGGGGGATACTCACTTAGTGTGTTGAATCTCATACATGAAACCTACTTCTAAAAGGTTATCTATCTCCCTCTTTGATTTTAGTGAAATATAAGACCTACTTCTAAAAGCTTATTTATCTCCTCCTTGATTTTAGTGGAATATGGTCTTTTTTTTGAAGGCTTTGCATATGGTGACATAAGAATCCTATCTATAATGGAAAATATACCTTTGTATTGTTGAAATAATTTTTCTAGTTGGGTCTCTTCAATAATTGACACATCGCTAGCAATATATGTGCATTTTTCTTCATTTTCTTCTAAAATCGCTATCATTTTGTTTTTTTGACTTCTAATTCTCATGAACTTTACTTTTTTCTCATTTTAGAGTTTCTTTCAACTTTCAACTTTGTATTTTTTGAAGTATTGAGGTGGCTCAAATTCATCAGGTTTTTTATGACATGAGGTAACACTCTGTACTTCAGTGAGTTCCTCTACTTTGTACAACAGGATACATGCGGATCCACAGAGATGTACTTTTAAAGGAAAAATTCTACTCTCATGTTGATAGCCTTGACATTGGGACAAGGAGCTAGTTCACTTGCAAACGAACATCGAGGAGGTATTAGATGTGCTCAATGCCTCACCCTCATAAAGCACCATCATAGATCCATACTAATCTACGTTATAAGGCTCCCATTCTGAGGAGAACCCATGTGAGGTTGTTCTTGAATGTGAGGTGAGCTGATGAGGTCGAGAGTTGATCATAAATGGTTTAGATGATAGTTGTGAGCCTAACTTATATTTTAGGTAGGTCATGAAGTTCAGTGTTTTTAGGCAGTGTTTTTAGGTAGCCTTTCGAGGCCAAGAAAGTGGCCTCATAATGGTGAAGGATTCCCCCCCTAATATCTTCATCTATGGAGGGGTTGGGGTTGGGGGGAGGGAACAAGCCTCCTCTTGGATGGGGGTTTTGGGGGGTGGACAACCCAAGGACTTATGGTAAGGCGTCTCGATGACCCAAAGTCAAATCGGGATCCATATGGGCAAATATATAAAAAGGACATGAAGTTCGCTTAATTTGTCGATCTGACACTCATGGCATTGATGGATGCTTTAGGTTCTCCTATAGAGTTGTACTTTCAAAGTTAAAGCTGGGGAGTAGGCACTTGCCAAACCTCCTTTAACAAAATGTCTAAAAAAGGGGATATAAAATAAAGTTAGCAATAAAGAAATATGACCTTCAAAAGAGTACTTAACAACAAAACTAAATAACGAAGGTATGCCTAAGTTTAGCTATTAATATAATGCATTTTATGTGCAAGAGAAAACTTTAACTTGACAATGGGAACTAATTTTTCCATGTTTCTTAGCAAAATTTTATTCCTGTGGACACATCTATCCCCCTTTTCTTTAGGTATTTTAGAGAGCCAAAATCCTTCCCTCACGAGACCTTCAAGTATTCTTCTACTCACACTCCCTTTCATCTTCACACACACCAACACTCACCAATCCACATGCTCTCTCTCTCTCTCTCTCTCTCTCTCTCTCTCCTAGCAGCCTCTTATGCATCCGCTCTAGGTGATCACATCAAGTCAGAAAACGCCCTCGTGCATTCTCATGACTGGTTCTCTATATGTTATTACCACATACAATTGCTCATTTCCATCTCAAGAGAAAACTTCTCCTACCATACCCTTTTAACTTACACAGAAAAGTCTAAACATGAACGTTACGAAAAAATCGTTCATCGGTGCACGTTTGACTTAACTGCATTTCTTGTAGTAGCAAAAATCTTTTAAATCGATCTTCATCCAACTGCCATAACATATCAATTTGAGAAAAAAAAGGAATCTTCAGGTAATAACTTGTTCTATAGAGCTACTCAAAGAATGGGGACTACTAACTCCATCGGGGCAATAGACTCAATACCATAAGCCCATTGGAAAGGAGTGAGCCTTAGGTACCCTATAAGTAGTGTAGTGTGCCCACAAAATAGATGGCAACAATTGATCCCATGGTTTTGGGAACTCCAAAAATAGTTTACATAGCATAGTTAATTATACTTTGTTGGTGCTTTCCACCAAACCATTTTATCTTAGATAACAAGGAGTACTAAACTTATGCAAGACCCCATACTGGCCCATTAATGCATTAATCATTTGGTTAAAAAAATGAGTACCCCAATTTTAAATGAATTTTATCAAAACTCCAAAAGGAGGAAATGATTCCTGAGATAATGGTTAACTACTATAACAATAGCCATCTTAATCACCCATGCCTCAGCCTTGTGAGAGGCATAATCAATACATGATATAAAATTCATTAATGGAAACAATTAGAGGAGGGATTGGATCCATAGAATATGATCCCCAATTTTGGAAAGACTCTAATGGCATGATCAAATGGAGTGGAAAATGATTCAAGAGAAGAGATTTCCCTATACATTGGCAAGGATCACAGGTATTAGCATAATGTATGCAATCCCTATGTAAAGAAGACCACCATAATCCGGATTCTAATACCTTATGCATGTTAGTTTTGTGAAATAGATGTATGCTAGTCTCATGTGATGGCACAAAATAGAGCCAAGCACTAGAAGCATCTTGATTGTAGAGTTTCCCTATAATAACTATAAATTGATGATTGTACTAAGCTAGTTTCTTACGAACTACCATATATAAAGAATAAGGGGGAATGCATGTAGAAAGGAAAGATAGCAAGGTTCCATAGTATGAGTGATCTAGATCCTAGCAAGTGTAGGGATCCTCAATGTTAGTTGTGAAAAGGGCAGCGTCAAAAAAGGATTCATCAACTCCTCTAGCATCCTCCCTAGAATCTAGTCAAGATATTTGACATGGTAACTTTTTTGAGCCTTAGTGGTGTTTGAACTATTCTAGCTCCATTATCATTCTAGTAAGTCAGTACAACATATCAGGGGCATACCGATGTTGTGCATACCGAGGGTCACGTATCGACGCCGGTATGATCATTGAAAACCCTTGAAAAACCGCAGAAGCAATATATGCGTCGGTACACATATGTCGGTATGAGCGTCGGTAAATTACTCGAAACTACCGATGCTCATACCGACCTAATGTTTCAACCGGATACCGAGAGCAAAAAATTGACATTCATCACGTTTTGAAATAAAACCTACTACTGTCGAGTTTGCGCACACGAGCTACATCTCCCTATTTCTCACTCTTTCTCTCTCTCTCTACACACACCTCTCTATTTTTCTAGGTCTGAAGTTTTGGTAAGTATTGCACATATAGTAGCACTCTTTTTTCTTTCTTTATGTTTTCCCTTTTGTAATTTCTTTTCTTTTTAGTTTTGCAAGAGATTTTGGCATCAGGTCTTTGGAATTTGACGAAGGACAACTTTAAGTGGATTAATTTGATGACAACGATCCAAACAATTACATCGATGTAAGTGATTGTTTTGTTTTCGATTCACATAGAGAGAGAGAGAGAGAGAGAGAGAGAGAGAGAGAGAGAGAGAGAGAGAGAGAGAGAGAGATATGAAAGAAAGAGAGAGATCTAGAGAACCATAAAGAGAGAGAGAGAGAGAGAGAGAGAGAGAGAGAGAGAGAGAGAGAGAGAGAGAGAGAGAGAGAGAGAGAGAGAGAGAGAGAGAGAGAGAGAGAGAGAGAGAGAGAGAGAGAGAGATACATATACATACACACTCACATATGTATACATACACATATGTGCATACACACATGCATATGCATACATACATACACACACATATACATATACATACACACATGCATATACATACACACATATGTGCATACACACAAACACGTGCATATGCATACACACATACACACATGCATATGCATACATACATACACACACAAATTGCATATACATACACACATGCATATACATACATACATACACACATGCATATACATACATACATACACACATGCACACATGCATATACATACACACATACACAAATGCATATGCATACACACATGTATATGCATATACATACACACATGCATATACATACACACATACACATGCATATGCATACACACATATAGAAATGCATATGCATACACACATGCATATGCATACACACATGCATATGCATACACACATGCATATGCATACACACATGCATATACATACACATGCATATGCATACACACATACACATGCATGTGCATACACACATAGACAATTGCATATGCATACACACATGCATATACATACACACATACACAAATGCATATGCATACACACATGCATATGCATATACATACACACATGCATATACATACACACATGTGCATACACACATACACATGCATATACATACACACATGTGCATACACACATACACATGCATATACATACACACATACACAAATGCATATGCATACACACATGCATATGCATACACACATGCATATGCATACACACATGCATATGCATACACACATGCATATGCATACACACATGCATATGCATACACACATGCATATGCATACACACATGCATATGCATATACATACATGCATATGCATATACATACATGCATATGCATATACATACATGCATATGCATATACATACATGCATATGCATATACATACATGCATATGCATACACACATGCATATGCATACACACATGCATATGCATACACACATGCATATACATACACATATGCATATACATACATAAATACACACACAAATTGCATATACATACACACATGCATATACATACATACATACGCACATGCACACATGCATATGCATACACACATGCATATGCATACACACATGCATATGCATACACACATGCATATGCATACACACATACACAAATGCATATAAATACACACATGCCTATAAATACACACGTATGTGCATACACACATACACATGCATATGAATACACCCATACAAAAATTCATATGCATACACACATGCATATGCATATACATACATGCATATGAATATACATACATGCATATACATACACATACATATGAATACACACATACACATGCATGTGCATACACACATACACACATGCATTTGCATACACATATGCATATGCATACACACATGCATATACATACACACATACACAAATGCATATGCATACACACATGCGTATGCATATACATACGCACATACACAAATGCATATGCATACACACATGCGTATGCATATACATACACACAGATGTGCATACACACATACACATGCATATGCATACACACATACACAAATGCATATGCATACATACATGGATATGCATATACATACACACATGCATATGCATATACATACACACATGCATATACATACAGACATATGTGCATACACACATATACATGCATATGCATACACACATACACAAATGCATATGCATACACACATGCATATGCATACACACATACACAAATGCATATGCATACACACATGCATATGCATATACATACATGCATATGCATACACACATGCATACACATGCATATACATACACACCTGCATATACACACACATGCATATACATACACACATGAATATACATACACATGCATATACATACATACATACACACACAAATTGCATATACATACAGACATGCATATACATACATACATACACACATGCACACATTCATATGCATACACACATGCATATGCATACACACATACACAAATGCATATACATACATAGAGGCATATACATACACACATGCATATACATACACATATGCATATAAATACAGACATGCATATACATACATACATATGTGCATACACACATACACAAATGCATATGCACACACATGCATATGCATATACATACATGCATATGCATACACACATGCATATACATACACATGCATATGAATACACACATACACATGCATGTGCATACACACATGCATTTGCATACACATATGCATATGCATACACACATGCATATACATACACACATACACAAATGCATATGCATACACACATGCATATGCATATACATACACACATGCATATACATACACACAGATGTGCATACACACATACACATGCATATGCATACACACATACACAAATGCATATGCATACATACATGCATATGCATATACATACACACATGCATATGCATATACATACATCAAAAAACAGATATTTAAATTTTTAGGGGTTCTCTCTCTCTCTCTCTCTCTCTCTCTCTCTCTCTCTATATATATATATATATATATATATATATATATATATATATATATATATATATATATATATATATATATATATATATATATATATATATATATATATATATATATATATATATATAAACACACACACACACACATATATATATATATATGTATATATATATATATATATATATATATATATATATATATATATATATATATATATATATATATATATATATATATATATATATATATATATATACTAAAAATTAAACATACACACACACATACAAACATACACACATACATTTTTATGAAATATTAGAGATCTTTAAATTTTGAGGGTTTCTATATATATATATATATATATATATATATATATATATATATATATATATATATATATATATATATATATATATATATATATATATATATATATATATATATATATATATATATATATATATATATATAAACATCTCCACATTGGATCAGATGGGATCTACATGTACACCTTAGGGAGCGCATGACCATGACGACTCCAAGATATATCACATACGTGATGGAGCTCCGGTCATGGATGCGGCTGGAAAGTCAATGCATCAATGCATTTGACAACTTTGCTCCATAGACTTTTGGACATTCTGTCATGTTAAAATGGAGCGAACAGGATAAGGATTCCAAAAATTATATTACGCAGTTGATAGATGAAAATTACCGACCAGCACATGGGCATCCTATTGTGAGCTCAGAATGGATTCAGCATACGACACGCAAGGTGATGTCTCATCGGTGGTCCGAGGCTTGCGATGCTTTCAGAGCAGGCTTACCAAAGCCTGTATGGTTAGATGTTGAAGTGTGGGAATCGATTCAGGATGAGCAGCTACATAATCCCGATCGATATCATCAACAGCGAGATGTGGCAACCACACATTTAGATATGGCTGGAACGTCACATATAGGTAGCGGCGGATACGACAATATGCGCTACCAATTTGTAAGTATCATTTTAATTATTGAATTTATTTGTGTTAAGCACATCATGTATGTTCATCTAATATTTTGCATATTTATTATAGGAGTTGGGAGTGGGTCGTCCCCCGATGCAAATCGAAGAAGCTTATGGATATTGTCATGGATTGGCTGCACTGTTGCAGGTTTTAGAGGGATGCGGTGCGATCATTTCATGGGAGAATCTATGACGAGGTTAACTTATAGCTTGGTTTTGTATTTTTAGTTTTTGTTTATAAATGTCTTGTCAATTTGTCTCATTTTACGCATATGCTTTGTTGCAGGATTGTAGGTGTAAAGGTTTTGATCCCCTTGAGCATATGTATGGTAGTGCTTTGCCACAATTTTGTATTACACTCCTATGCGGCAATGATGCGCCATAATTTTGTATTCGTTTCCTATATCGAAGTGCTTTGTCACATTTTGTATTCGGTTCCTATATGGAAGTGGTTTGTCACATTTTGTATTCGGTTCCTATATGGAAGTGCTTTGCCACACTCTTGTACATCCTTCATTTATGGAATATAAAACTTTTTGTACATTATTCATGGTTCATTTTTGCTCATCTCTTTTGTGTCCGATAGTATTTTGCTATATGAAATCATGTTTTGGTTGCCATTAGAGTACATATCACATGTACTCAGTTTTCTTTGGGCAGAGTGTATTGTCTTTTGCTAAACAACATCATGGTAATGTTGATGTAGCAAAAGAAAACACACTCTGCCCAAAAAAAATTTTGCGGATATGGTCGTCGGTACTCCCAGCACGGTTGCCGGTATAAGTGTTGGTACTCCCAACATGGTCGCCGATATGGGCACGAGTATTTTCAATGCTTATACCGACATGCATACTCACGCCCATACCAGCAGCTATACCGGTGCTTTGGTTCCGATGCTCATACCGACTGCAA
Organism: Ceratopteris richardii; assembly: GCA_020310875.1. Taxonomy (NCBI): domain Eukaryota; kingdom Viridiplantae; phylum Streptophyta; class Polypodiopsida; order Polypodiales; family Pteridaceae; genus Ceratopteris; species Ceratopteris richardii. The sequence goes on from CM035407.1 coordinate 127,769,221, forward strand.
CACTGATGTCGAGGGAAAATTGTGCCCATTCATTTTCCTCGGTAAAAGCCTCAGTATACCCTCAATATGTTGTAGTGAGTTCTCTATGACCATGGCATCTAAGGTCTCAAACACATTTGGTGGATCAGGTTCTAGAGCCAATGTTTCAAGAGGAGCTATAATTTGTAGGGCAAAGACCTTTGAGATTTAGAAATTTGATGGCATGAACTTTGATCTATGGAAGAATTATATTCAATTTGTTGATTTAGAGGAGGTAGTGGAAGCCTAGAAATGGAATCTCAAAGAATCCTACTGATATGGATGATGATGATTGGGATGATTTGGATGAAATGGCTAGGTCTATCATTCAATTGCACTTGATAGATAATGTTTATTTTATACAATTGGACTTTTAAAGTGCAGAGGAGCTTTCGAAGAAGTTATGCAACACTTATGAAAAGAAACAACATCAAATAAAGTGTATCTCATAAGAAAGTTATATGACCTTCACATGAAGGACACATATTGTTGCTACTCATTTCAAAATATTTTCTTAGTTATAAGCTCAAAAAATGGAGATGGATAATGAAATGAAACCAATCTTGTTGCTAATGTGCCTTTCCATCATCATGGGATACATTCTGCACAGCTATTAGCAATAGTGCACCTAGTGATAAAATGGTTGATTCCTCGATGAGGCTCCTATGGTTGATTCCCTTTCCCACACATGGTCACTAGATTATGTTTCTTTCCATGTGATACCACATAGAGAATGGTTCTCTACTTATGCAGCAAAGTTTATTGGTACGATGAGACACATCGATTTTTACCTATGTGATGTTTTTGGTATTGTTATTGAACAAGCTATGGCTTGTATATAGCATGACCATTCGAGCCACATATGTTGTAGTGGAATGGAAAATATTTCTCACTTTGGCTACTTGCTTGTGTTATTTTTCTCTGATTTTTCATTTTGTGAGCATTGTCAATATGAAAAGCAAACTACCACTAGGTAGTTCTCTTTACTTTTTCACTTTCACAGATGATGCTTATAGAAAAGTTTTGGTACACACTATGAAGTAAAAGGATGAGGTATTTGCTAGTTTCAAAAAATGCCTTCCTTTTGTTGAGACTGAAAAAGAAACTAATCTCTAGGCTTTACATTCAAATAATGGAGCTGAGTATACCTCACATGAATTTAGCCTTTTCTATTAGTCTCAAAGAGTTTTTAAAGAGTTTATAGCTCCCTATACAATACAAAATGGCATAGCTAAGAGGATGAATAGAACTATTTAAGATATATTTTTTTCTATGTTGCATCACACAAACAATTCACAAGGCTTTTGGGCAAAAACACTGTTGATTGCACTTCATGTGACTAACCATTCACCTAGTACTAACAAAGTTCTGAAAGTGGCACGAGAGAAGGAAGCCATCACATTATGATCATCTTTGAGTTTCTAAGTGCGAATCCTAAGTTCATATACCCAAGAATCTTACTAGGAAAAAGCTAGGATATATAGCTTAAAGACATGCGTTTTTCTTCAATATGGTTGAGATGGTCAATTTGGATATCACTTATGGGATTGTGAAACACGATTATGTAGTGATGTCATTTTCAATGATTCTAAGATGCATAAACAACCCATTAAGGAGTTTGAATTGAGAAAATTTGTGTTTGAGGATACTAGCCCTCTATTTAGCATGCATAATAATGCTACACATAGGGATGTTCACAAGAATGTTCAATCAAATTATTCTGGAAATTTTCTTGTTGAGCAACCTTTGAGATGTTCTACATGTGTCTCACATCTACCAGATAGATATGTATGAGTTTTTGATTTGGTTATACTCACAAATGTTGGTGGAACTTCTTGCTACTAAAGAGGCTATGCACACAAAGGATCATGTCAAGTGGGAGCATGCCATGAAGAGTGAATTCGATGCTATTCATAAGAATGGTATTTGGGATTTGGTACCTTTGCCAAAGGGCAAGAAAGATTTACCATATAAATGCATATATAAGATAAAACTCACAACGGATAGTCCCCTCAATAGTATAGAGCATGATAGTGGAATTCTATGTTCCCCAAACTTTCAAGCACTCCTTCCAAGTCCTTGTAATGCCATAAAAGTACATCAACGTAAGTCTCCATAAAAGAAATTACCTTTGAAAGAGACTTAGGATGATTTCACAACCATCTTGAAACCATTATGGGAAAAGTCTATCTTTGTTGCCTAGATCAATTTCTTTGAGTGGATTACATACCATCAATATTTCTGGAAGCTCTTCTTCCTCTACATCTTGTGCATCCTCCATAGATTTCCTCCATACGGTCCTTGTGTTATATATCAATCTGTTCTTCCTTTTCTTGCATCATTTCATAAATAAAAAAAGAAGCTTCTTCACTAGGTTGTTTTAACTTCTTTTGTGAAACTGGTTTCCTTCTCAACATTTGAATCAACTTCATCCATTTTGCACTTGAGAGGTTTCCCTCTTTGATGATTTGTTACATGCTCACCCAATCCAACACCTTGTATGGTCTCTTCCTTTTCTTTCTTCCCTTTTGCATTTCTCACATAAAGAGAAATTCCATAACAAGGAAATGAGTTTCTTGTTACCAACCATGCCAAAATATCATCTTCATCTTATACATCCAAACTTGGGCCTTCCATCATATCCTGTTGTAATGTTAATTTTCTAAGTCATATTGTGTGTCCATGGCTATTTGTTCCTTCTACCAAATGAATTTTCTTTAGCTTCTTTCCTTCATGCTTACCATACGTTATATCATTTCCCTAGTCATGTAGAACACTTGCATGCTTCAAGCAAGGCCTTCGAATCAATTGTGGAAATTCTCAAGCCACCCATGGGAGTCTAAGTACAAAAGAGTCTAGAGTAAAAATATTACCTTGTAAAAAAATTTATACTTGGAGCACTACTCCCAAAGACTGTGTCCTGCTCTGCTCTACCAATGTTATGGTGAACTTGGCTGGTTTTGAGGGTTGAAGCCCAAGCTATTCCATAGTATATTCTAGTATTAAATTTATACATGAAGCACCATCCACTATGACTTCCTCTAGTGTGTGACCTCTTATACTTACAATGAGCCTTGGGATCTTATAATAATTAAGCAAGGATTCCCCTACCCCTTTCTTGCACACAAGGTGTCAATCCTTGCAACCAAAGTGGAAGTGGACACCATCTATAATTTGCAAAACCTTGGACCTGCATTTCACATCCACTTTTGAGAGATAAAAAAATACTCACCTCCTTCTTCATTGGCATCAATAACCTTGAAGCTTTTGATTTCGTTGGGGTATGGGGGATGTGAAGGTCCTCTAATTCTTTCCAAGCCATATTGTATACTTTTCTTATTAGTTCATTCATGTTTTTAGGATCCCTTCTTGATTGCATATCTTCACTCTCTATGGGAGAACACCTACCTCTACTATGTCCTTCTCTTTATACTTGTGTCATAGACCCTTGACTAGGTTTTTTAATGAGGGAGTCTTCCCTTGCTCCTTGTCTAAATTACCATGGATTAAATCTCTTGCAAATGAAATGCTCCAATGGCTAGTAATGGCATAATGATATGTAGTCTAGATATCTAGTCTAGATATGTAGTCTAGATTTGGAGGCCTTATTTTTTGGAGATCACATTGTGTAATGACCCCTAGCCTCTATGAATTTTTTACAAGGAGGGGAGTCTTCTGGTAGAGGGTATTTGCTTTGGTAATGTCCATATTGTTTGCACCTAAAACATATAATTGACCTCCTTGGCCCATCTCCAAAATTGCATAGTGTGTTTTTTAGTGTTACCTTGAGTTGGAGCTATGACCATCAAATTTGGTGGTAGAAAGGGTCCTATTTGAGCTCTTGGTTGTCCCAAATATGTTTTTCTTGGAGTCTCCCTTGATTAGCCAACTTGGGCCTCATAACCAGGCTTCTTGCATGACTGGCACATTATACTTAGAAGAGGACATTCACTTACCACATGCCCTTGCTTGTTGCACATTGTATGCCAAAACCCACTTTTGACTCTAGTTCCTAAACAAAGCACTTGAAGCTCCTACAAAATTGTGCCACCTCTTCTACTTGGGCTATTCTTCTTTTTGAATCTTTAAAGCTTCAAGTTCATACCATAATTTTCACTGCATTCTCTTCTTCCATTTGAGGTCTATTGGTTCTTAGGTTCTTAAGTTCCTTCCTTAATTGGGTTATTGGGTCTTGAGGTTCCATGGATTATGGAAGAATAGAAGATCTAACTCCATATTGGTGCCTAATTTTCTCCAAACTTGTTGTCATACTGATGAAACCATTGATTGTTGTTGTAGGAAGCACCAACTCTTTTAACTTGCATTACGTATATACTAGCACTGGCTTAACAAGCCATGTTTTTGACAAAAAAGTCATGTGAAGGATCAGATAATTTGTTCATAAGTGCTTTGGCCCTCTTGCAGAATTTAGGGAACGTCTCTCCAACACTAAATCTTAGAATCTCTAGTTGTTCAATAATATTTTTGGTAGTATTTGCATCCTAGAATTGCTTTTTAAAAGCATCTTTTTCATTAGATCCTAAGTTGCAAAATAGTTCTCGAGGAATTGGTTATATCACTTGTCTACCAATCCTTCTAATGTTGTTAAGAAAAGTATCAAACAAGCATGCTTACTTCCTATTAAACCCCTTGTTTTGCACAAACCTTAAAACCTCCTCACATGCTTGTCAACTCTTCATGTGCTAAGCCTTTGAAGGATGGGAACTTAATGTCTAACTAGGAGAGTAAAGTTTCTAAGCCTATTTGGGCTGCCATGTTCCCTAATGATGATGAGGAGGAGGGACTTGCTGACCTACAAGAAACTTTCCTTCTTGTGGTTTTGAAGGAGATTCCCTTGCCTAAGATTTGGGACCGGACTGCAGTCATGAGCTATGCATCCTCTTCTTTGGGCTAGGGTAAGTTCTAAAGGGAAAAAGCATTACCTCTTCAAATTGTTGTGTTGACACCTTCTACACTTCCTTCTTCTTCACTTTGAGAAATGTGACTCATTTCTTCCCCTATGTTCACATTGTTTGATCCCACCGGGCATGGAAATTGCACCCAAAAGTTCTCTATGCTTTGATTAATAGAATAATATTACAATGTTTTTCTTTTCATGAATTAAAAGAAAGTACACATTTCAGGTCATAATTTAAGGAAAAAAGTACACCCAAGTACCTGTGGAGGCAGTCAATTTCTATGCTGCTTCTTCACCTTAGATAAATGGCTTGCTCCTATTCACCTTGGCACTAAGGCCTCCACTAAAGTAAAAGTCCTCATCACTTCCATTTTCAAGTTAGAACTCCTCTTTGGTAGTACTCTATGTGAAGAGAGATGGTGGATGCAATCCAAAGATGAGTTGGTGCTGCTACAACCAGCTTCACACCAGCCAACTGAGACTTCAGAGATGATTAGAAGACCCTTTGAGCTTCCTAAATCCACCAAAATATCAGCCAAGTACTTTGGAACATGTATCCCAAAAGTTTAAGTCAAGACAGACTAGTTGAGAAATGACTAGCTCCCAAAACTTGCTATTTTTGGACATACACCTGCTAGAAAAAATGAACAGTGCTCTCAACCTGGAAGGAATTAGAAAACTTCCTTTTGGGCATAGAAAATAGACTTAGCAAGCTTCCCAATCCAAGTTAAAACACTTCAAATGATGGACTGAGCACTGAGAACAAGTTTCATCAATTTCTGGAACATGCCCACCATTCTCGGGGCTCTGCAGAGATAGACCAGTGAGCAGTAAATTGCAGATATCTTCAAAAATATTAATCTAATGACCTCGAAAATTTATAACTAGAAATTAGACAATATGAGCTATCCAACGCAAGTTAAAGCACTAAAAAAGGTTCAGTAGAACTTGAGATATGACCTTCTGAAGTTATTGCTCTGAGTGAGTATAGCAGAGAACAAAACAGAGAGGTAGATGATAATAAATGTATAGATTCACATATGATTACAAACACATTGGCAATGAATCTTTGCACAATGGGAGTAGAATGATAGAGCTATGGAGTAAGCTCTTCAATCTCTACAAAATGACATGAAGTGGTCACGTACAAGGCTTGCTAATCGCCTCTTCCTTCTTGCTCCTTTTATAGCTATTCTTGGAGGGAGTTTTGAATTCGAATTCGAATGGCTCCACCTAAAAGTGATCCCCAAAGTTAGGAGATATTCCCTCAGCTCAAAAATTCGTGATTTTAGTAGTTAGAGCCACGAGTTTGCTTTTACATCATGCATGAGGTAAGCCATTCTTTTTCTTTTTTCTTTTTCCAAATACAAGAGATAAAAATGAACTCTTTTACAAGAGGTGTTCACATGACTACTCATGTGACTTACAAATGAGGATGATATCAAACATATCAAGCATGTAGGCTTGGGTAAAATGCACCAACAGCTCCCCCTCAAGCCTAACATGCTTGGCCTCCAAATAAGTCTTCAATTGTCCTTGATTTCCTGCAAGCCAATCATCAACTTGAATCTACTTAACTTTGTACCATCAAGAGCTTTAGTCAACATGTCTGCACATTGCATATCTGTAGAGACATAGGATAGTTGAATATCCTTGCTCATTAGCTTCTCCCTTACATAATGGTAGTGGACTTCAATATGCTTGGTTCTAGCATGGTATACCGGATTAGCTGCTAGATGTAGTGAGCTTGTGTTGTCACCAAAAATGTGAGGTGTTGAAGAATGAAGTCCAAGATCTCTGTACAAAGACTTTAACCACATGATTTCTTGAGTTGCATTAGCCAAACCTCTATATTCAGCTTCAGTAGAAGATAATGCCACGGTTGGTTGCTTCTTCGATGACCAAGAAATGATTTTTGAACTTGCAAATGATATATACCCGGATGTGCTTCTTCTATCATCTCTAGATCCGGCCCAATCTGCATCTGAGTAGACTTTTAGCTCAATATCTGAAGTAAATGAATAAAACAAACCTTCGTTCATAGTCCCCTTTAGGTACTTGAGGACTCTCTTGGCCGCTTCCATGTGTGGTCTTCTCGGCTTATGCATAAACTGACGCAATATGCTAACTCTATAGCATATATCCACCCTTGTGAGTGTTGCATAGTTGAAACTTCCAACCAAGCTTTGATAGCTTGTGATGTCTTCAATTGGCTCTCCTTCATAAGCACTAAGCTTATGATTTTGCTCCATAGGTGTACATGCACACTTGGTATTTTCCATCTTGAACTTGACGAGCATGTCATGGACATACTTCCTTTGTGTGATGTATATACCTGAATCTGTGTAGATCAACTCCAATCCAAGAAAATAAGTGAGTGGTCCGAGATCACTTATTTTGAACTCCTCCTTCATTTGACTCTTCACTTGTTTGATTCCTTCAAGATCATTGCCTGTGATAATAATATCATCAACATACACACATAAATAGATCACTTCAGATCCATTCCTCTTTATGAACAAAGAGGTATCCGCCTTGCTAGCTTTGAATCCTTGGTCCGGCAAATAAGTCACCAATCTGAAATTCCAAGCTCTTGGAGCTTGCTTCAATCCGTACAAAGCTTTCTTTAGTTTGCATACATAGTTAGGATGATGTGCATCCTCATATCCAGGAGGTTGTGCCATATACACTTCCTCAGAAATCCATCCATTCAAGAAAGCATTCTTTACATCAAGTTGATAAAGATTCCAATTTCTAGATGCAGCAAGACTAATGAGAACCCTAATTGTAGGCATTTTTGCAACAAGAGAAAAAGTCTCCTCATAATCAATACCATGGGTTTGAGCAAACCCTTTAGCAACTAACCTTGCTTTGTGTCTATTTATACTTCCATCTGGATTCCTCTTGATTTTGTTTTTCCATCGAGATCCGATTATCTTCATAGATGGCTTGTTAGGTACAAGCTCCCAAGTGTCATTCTCCTTCAAGGCTTCCATTTCTTCATCCATTGCATCTCTCCAAGCTTTCTTGCTTTGTGCTTCTTCAAATGTGGTAGGTTCTTCATTGGTTGAATCCTTTGCAATGTAGATTGAGTGCTTGGTGACCAAACAAGTATCATAACCAAACCTCTCTGGTTTCTTCTTCTCCCTTGAAGACCTTCTAAGTGGTTGATGTGAGCTCTCGGGTCCATATGTAGCATCCTGCATCTTTGCTTTTCCTTTGTTCTTCCATAGCTTTAGTCTTTCCAAGTCTTCTAGGTAAATCTCCGAATCACTTTCTTCAATCTGCTTTGGCTCCTTTGGTTGAAGTGATGGAAAATCTTCATCCGAGTCATAAGGCAGCTTCACTTTCCTGTCATCATCAAACCATGATTTGTTTCCATCAAAAATTACATCTCTACTCACAGAAAATCCTTTATTGGTTGGATTGTACAATCTATATCCTTTTTGGTTTTGATCATAACCAATGAATACACACTTCTCTGCCTTGGGATCCAATTTCCCTCTTACTTGAGAAGGAATGTGAGCATAGGCTAAGCATCCAAAGATTTTACAATGCTCTAGACTAGGTCTTCTTCCATTCCACACTTCATATGGAGTGGTTCCATCTAGTGACTTAGATGGAAGTCTATTTATGAGATATGTGGCTGTCGACACAGCCTCTGCCCATAGGTAGTTTGGCAATCCCTTTTCGTTGAGCATGGACCTTGTAGCTTCGACAATAGCTCTGTTCCTCCTCTCTGCTACACCATTGAGTTCGGGTGTATACCTTGTAGTGACTTCCCTTTTAATGCCTCTCTCATGCAAGAAGGCATCAAATTCAGAAGAGAAGTATTCTCCTCCACCATCTGGTCTGAGTCTTTTCAAAGTCCTACCTGTTTGATTTTCAACAAGAGCAATATACTTCTTAAAGCAATTAAACACTTCATCCTTGTGCTTCATGAAAAATAGAATGGTCCACCTGCTACAATCATCTATGAAAGACACATAATATCTTGAGCCTGATATAGATGGCTCCTTACTTGGACCCCACACATCCGTGTGCACTAGATCCAAAGGATTTTGATACATATATCCTTTCTTATTGAAAGGTTGTCTATGAGCCTTGCTGAGTTGACAAGCTTCACACTTATAAATCATGTGTTGCCTTGTGATATTAGGCAAACCAAGTACACTTTGGTCCCTGCAAATTTGTTTGAGTGTCCTCTCACCAATGTGAGCAAGCCTTTTGTGCCATATCTCCAACTCTGTAAGAGTTTGAGATCCATAGCTAAACAAAGCTATGTTCTTTGTATCTTCCACTTCAAAAGTGAAAAGCCTTCCTATCTTTTCTCCTTTGGCAATCCTTCGAAAGCCTTGCCTTGGGTCTTCAACATATGCTCCAAATCGATTGAATCTAACCTGCAATCCTTTTTCAACAATCTGTCCAACACTTATTAAATTTTTGGTAATTGTAGGGACATACAAGACTTTGCTTAAGAGGTTCATATTCCCATCTGATGTCTTCACATTACCTATCTTCTCCACTGAGTGCTTTGTGTCATCTCCTGTCTACACTTCATGCTTGTTATGAGGATCTTCCAAATCAGAAAGTAAAGCCACATTTCCTGTTACATGGTTCGAGCATCCCGAATCAATGTAAAATATGTGATCATCATCCTTACCCTTCTTCGCTGATAGATTCATAATCAATAATGAATCTTCTTGACTTTGGTCCTCTGCATAGTTATTGTAATCTCTTCTTCCTCTATGGCCACTTTGATAGTTGTTGTTGTTGTTGTAATTGTTGTTGTAGTAGTTGTTGTTGTTGTAGCCTCCATTGTATCTACCTCTATTTGATCCATAGCCACCTCTATTGAGTCCTCTTCCTCTTGACTTCCTCGAGTTCCTGAAACATTCTTCAGTAGTATGGTTAGATAAGCCACATATGTTGCAAGGTTGAGATGATTGGAATCTCCCCCTGCCTTGCTTTCCACCTCTGCCTCTTCCTCTAGCTCTTCCTCTATCTGCAAAGTTTGCTTGGAAAGAGCTTCCTTCATCTTCATTCTTCCTATTCTTTGACTTGTCCTTGACCTTATCTTTATCAGAATATAAGGCAGAAGTTTGATTACCTCTTGAGGACTCACCACCTTTGCTAATCTTTGCTTCATGAGTGAAGAGTTGGCCCATGAGTGTGTTGAGGTCGGGTACATGCATATCCATGTATAAATCCATGGCTGTTGTGAATGACTCCCACTTGTTGTCTGCTTTGATTCCATTCATGATTTGTCTTATGATTTGCTCCTCTTCAATTACCTCTCCACTGCTTCCAAGTTGGTCGGAAATCTCCTTCATCTTTGTGACATGATCAGTCACATTTTGCTTCGAGCTTTTCTTCATTGTTGTGAACTCCATCCACAATTGGTTCTTCCTCGCTCGAGTCTTGGAAGAGAAGAAAGAAGCAAGTGCATTCCAGGTCTCTCTTGATGTCTTGCATCCCTTGACATGAGGTAAAAGAAAATTAGAGATTGAGTTTAGAATATAGGACCTTGCAAGTGCATCCTTCGAACACCAATTTGAAAGTCCTTCCACTTCTTCATGTGATGGTTGCCCTTTGTTCCTCATGGTTGGCATTGCTTCATCTCCGGATATGAATCCATATAGATTCCTCCCTTGAAGGTAAGCCTCCATCCTTAGAGACCATGCCGGGTAGTTGTATCGATCCAATTTGTCAATTGTTGATGGAAATCCATCTCCCATGTTGCTTGACTATGCTCTGATACCACTGTGAAGAGAGATGGTGGATGCAATCCAAAGATGAGTTGGTGCTGCTACAACCAGCTTCACACCAGCCAACTGAGACTTCAGAGATGATTAGAAGACCCTTTGAGCTTCCTAAATCCACCAAAATATCATCCAAGTACTTTGGAACATGTATCCCAAAAGTTTAAGTCAAGACAGACTAGTTGCGAAATGACTAGCTCCCAAAACTTGCTATTTTTGAACATACACCTGCTGGAAAAAATGAACAGTGCTCTCAACTTGGAAGGAATTAGAAAAATTCCTTTTGGGCATAGCAAATAGACATAGCAAGCTTCCCAATCCAAGTTAAAACACTTCAAATGATGGACTGAGCACTGAGAACAAGTTTCATCAATTTCTGGAACATGCCCACCATTCTCGGGGCTCTGCAGAGATAGACCAATGAGCAGTAAATTGCAGATATCTTCAAAACTATTAATCCAATGACCTTGAAAATTTATAATAGAAATTAGACAGTATGAGCTATCCAACTCAAGTTAAAGCACTAAAAAAGGTTTTGTAGAACTCGAGATATGACCTTCTGAAGTTACTGCTCTGAGTGAGTATAACAGAGAACAAAACAGAGAGGTAGATGATAATAAATGTATAGATTCACATATGATTACAACCACATTGGCAATGAATCTTTGCACAATGGGAGTAGAATGATAGAGCTATGGAGTAAGCTCTTCAATCTCTACAAAATGACATGAAGTGGTCACGTACAAGGCTTGCTAATCGCCTCTTCCTTCTTGCTCCTTTTATAGCTATTCTTGGAGGGAGTTTTGAATTCGAATTCGAATGGCTCCACCTAAAAGTGATCCCCAAAGTTAAGAGATATTCCCTCAGCTCAAAAATTCGTGATTTTAGTAGTTAGAGCCACGAGTTTGCTTTTACATCATGCATGAGGTAAGCCATTCTTTTCCTTTTTTCTTTTTCCAAATACAAGAGATAAAAATGAACTCTTTTACAAGAGGTGTTCACATGACTACTCATGTGACTTACAAATGAGGATGATATCAAACATATCAAGCATGTAGGCTTGGGTAAAATTCACCAACACTCTAGCCACACCTTGGTTTCCTTCTTCTTCAATGAAGTTGATCTGCAATGCACAATAGAGCATACAATACTCTCTTCACTCTTCCTTAGATCTCAAGCTCTCCACTAACTTTCAAAGAGTCTCTACACTCTCTCATTGGAAATCCTCTCTTTTCTATGCTTAAACTTGCTTTTTATATGCCCTTTCTCATACACATGTTACTAGACTTTTGGATACCTTGTGTGCATGCACACTTCACTTTCCTTCAATTCACACATGTATCCAAGATCTTGGCCTTGGATGTTCACAATACTTTCCCACTCCTTGGTGCAACACTTCCTAACTTCTTGTATCCCTTATGATGCTTTTTCCTTCTTGTTGTGTCCAAGAATCTTCTCACACACACGCCAATTATATCTTATTTTGTCATGTAGTGATCTTAAATTTTAATGGAGGGACTAACATATCCTTTTTTCTCTTTATATAAACTTTTCACTTTTGGGCTTGAATTCTCCAAAATTTACACATAAGGAAAGGTTCTCCTAAACCTTCAAAACTCTTTAAGATCTTGTAAAAATCCTATAATTTAATTAAGCTAAAGGATAAATGTGAGCATAGATGTTGCACTACCTATGCACCCATTGTTAAACAACCCATCGGCCACATGTGCACCACTTGTGTTTGTCTTTGCAAAGTAAGCATGTGTACCTCTTTGCAAAGTAACCACAGAGACATGCTCAACACTTCTCTGCTTCTTCTCTAAATTTCTCTAGTCTTTCCAATGTTGATAGCCTTGCAAATACTAGATGGAACCTCTTTTCTTCTTCAATCGTTTTTTCATAGAAAAAACTTGAAAGAAATCAAATGGTTTGATTGGATATAGCCCATATAATAATTTAAATGGTGAGTGTCTTGTAGTTTCTTTATATCCTAATTTGTATGCCCATAAAGTCCCTAAATAAGAAGCTCCTCCAGTTGCACATACAAGACTGCATTCTTTCTTGAGTGGAGATATCAATATCTTGTTGATATATTTTGATAGTGATGTGTGTGAACACACTTCGAGTGTTAAGGAACATTTTCCCCTCTTTAGAGGGTCTTTTCCTCTAGCTTGTATATACACCTATAACCCTAGCAATTCACTTATCTTCGTACATTCACTCGATAATACAATTAGTGTCATGTTGTTCTCCAAGTTTCTTGTTCTTCATTATGCTTTTTGTGTGATTTCAAAGTCCCCAAAATCCAGTGGTTGGTATTAGAAAAGGTCATTTCTTTCTATAGGGAGTCTTGAACATTCTTTCAATCATAGTTTGAGAATTGCAATTGATGAGCTTACTTGACCTAATAAAGAGTTCAAAATTGCTTTATGGCATCAAGATTTCAATTTGAGCTCATTTCGGCCTCTGAACACATTCTTCTAGCAATTGTGCAGACAAGTTTTTCCTTTTGTGCGCAACATATATACAATTTTAGGTTCACCAGTACAAGCACCTAGATGTGTACTACAATTCTAATGGAGTTTGATTGGGTATTTTTGTTCAACCTTGTGAGATACAATCATTTTTTTGCATCAGGATACTTAGTCACTAGCCATGGCTGAAAGCAATGTTGTAAATTTCATTCTTAGAAATTTCATAGGCGGATCAAGTCTAGCTTATCTAACTGTGTCTATGCATGATGTACATAGGATGTTTTTGTATTTATATGCATAGGTGACTTAACAAGGTATGTATGACTAACATAAATTTCACTAGCCATGGCTGAAAGCAATGTTGTAAATTTCATTCTTAGAAATTTCATAGGCGGATCAAGTCTAGCTTATCTAACTGTGTCTATGCATGATGTACATAGGATGTTTTTGTATTTATATGCATAGGTGACTTAACAAGGTATGTATGACTAACACTTTAAACCCAAGATAAAAGAAAATCCTAGTGTAAGATTATTTAATTATGAGAAAAAGCATTACAAAGACATGTATTTAAGAGTTAGTTCTAATTATCTTTCTAGGAAGAGTGTAACTATCATTGCTTGATACATGGATTATAAGTTGTAGTAATACTAACTTTAGGTTTGTTCTTATAACATATGCCAATCAGATGGTAGGTAATTGAAAGATGCATTAATACATGAATCTTTTTGTTTCAATTTCCCCAATACATCAGTATTACTCATAGCAACTACAAATGAATTTATATAAAGAAAAATAAGAATGCCATCCTCTAGCATAAATATTTCAAAATGATGTTCATGCACTAATTCACTTGATACATAATCAAAATCACATTTACTTCTTCACTTCAATCACGAGATAGTCTAAAAAGAAAAACACATAGAAAAAGAACTCATTAGTACATGTACATCAATATACACACATTTATATGTATCTTTTTTATTTGTATCCCTTAGTTAACATATTTTATTCTAGTTAATTCCATTTTACTATAAAACCTTCTTTTACTCTTTTATTCCCCCACTTGGCTTAGAGAGATGTATATGGGTGGAGTTGGTTGGGTGGATATGTGCATCTCTCAGCTGTTTGTGGGATTAGTCTTATTAGGATATTATTATTTTGGTCTTGCTAGACTTTCGTATAGTATTTGTTTTATAACAATGGTATTTAGAGCCATTCGAATTTGAGAACATGGGAGAGGTTTGAGTAAATCTCTTGGCAAACAAGTATCAAGTGACGACATGGCTATTAGGCTTCTAAAGAAGCTTTCTTAGGTCATATAGTGAGACTTTTGTAACAACACTTTACAATCAAGGTCAAGTGTTATTTCGAGAGGAAGTGCAAGGACTCTTCCTCCTCCACAAATTGCGACACAGGTCATCAACACTGCAAGAAGCAAGAATGAAAGAAAAGGGTCCTTTCAACAAGTCTAAGAACTCTATTAATCACTCTTAAGAATGGTCCTAAGCAGGGATCTAGCAACTCGTCCAAGAAGTTTACATGAATTTATCGTGTAAAATCAAGGCATGTTGAGAAGTTTTGGTTTCCTCTATGCATTGATCTCATGATTAAAGTGAAGATCTATTTATCTCAATCGAGGCCAATGCTTTAATCACTTGTAGCTCATCAGAGGAATGGATATTTGGTAGTCATACAAACTCCCAAATGTACAATGATTGTGAGTCATTCTAAGAGCTAGAAGACAATAAATGTGATGTATACTTAGAAATAACAAGAGTCTTTCAATTTCAAGAAAAGGAAAAGTACAAAATACAAATCCTAGAGGAGAATGCACAACCTTATAGAGCATACTTTATGTACCAAACCTTTGCATGAATCTCCTCTCCATCAAAGCAATTACAGATCATCACAAGCAAGATTTATTTGACAACATGTCAATAATAGTGATTGATCCTAACACTAAGGACATCATAGCCCAAGGCATCGAGGATAAT
The DNA here is from genome assembly GCA_020310875.1 of Ceratopteris richardii. NCBI lineage: Eukaryota > Viridiplantae > Streptophyta > Polypodiopsida > Polypodiales > Pteridaceae > Ceratopteris > Ceratopteris richardii. The sequence continues at coordinate 127,784,390 of CM035407.1, forward strand.
GTCTTGTACAAGTTTTTTTGCTCTCTCACTAAGGAGTCTATTTATGTTAGAAGTGAGGTGGCTCTGACAATAATATTCATAGGTTTACAAGATCTTCCAACACATGAACCTTAGCATACACACCCTAATTGGCTATACTGAATAGTCTATGTCATATAGATTGTATGATCTTGAGAACAAATCCATCGCCATTTTAAAAGTGTCATCTTTGATGAAGCTTCAAAGTAATAAACTAGAGATCCAAGTTCAAGTTTGCATTCACCCATCTACACTTCAGAAGGCGACACAATTATTTCTAAGCATAAATCAGAAGCAAGTATTTCACATGAGCTTAGGATATCTTAAATTCTCATCAAGAAGCAACAATGAGAACAATAACACATGCACATATGTACCAACTTCAACAAATTCTAGAACTTTCCAAATTTAAAGAATCTAAAGATCAACTTGAGTGGGAAGAAGCTTTGTAAACAGAGATGGATGCAATCCAAAAGAACATTAATTGTAAGCTTGTTCCAAAGCCAATTAATCATCAAGCTATTAGGGTTAAGTGGCTATACATAGTTAAGTACAAATCAGATGGTAACTTGGACAAGTACAAAGGAAGACTTGTAGCTAAGGGTTATATGCAAAAGCATGGCATTGATTATGAAGAAACCTTTTCCACAACTGCAAGGTTTAAACATATAAGAATCACTCTTGCATTAAGTACACACTTCAAAAGGCCCATTTATCAACTTGAAATCAAAAGTCTTTTCCTAAATCATGATCTTCAAAACAGGTATACATAGAAAAACCTAAAACTTTCAATATCAAAGGCAAGGATGATCATGTATACAAACTAAAGAAAGCATTGTATGGACTTAAGCAAGATCCCAAGGCTTGGTCGGAAAAGATCCACAAGTTCTTTGAAGCTAAAGGATTCAATGGAGCACTAGCAATGCTAAGTTATACATATACCAAAAATATTCCTTAGTTTCCTTAATCATTTTTTATGTATGTGACTTTATTTTGCTAGGATCAGATGTTCAGTGCATCCAAATCATTACCACATAGATTCATCTTGAGTATTCCATGTCAAAGCTTGGTCTTCTTCACTATTTTTAAGGCATGGAAGTGTGACAAATGAAAGAAGGCATATTCATCGCACAAAAGAAGTATTGCTCTGATATTCTACCTAGGTATATCATGGACTAGTGTCACTGAATATCTACACAATTTGATCCAAACATCAAACTCACACTACAGGGCTCATCATCACTTGTGGATGTGCCTGCTTATTGACAACTAGTTGTCTCTTTACTTTACCTAGCCAACACCAGACCATATATGGCCTATGTAATTCACATACTTAGTTGTTTTGCATATCATCGTTGTCAAAAATATTGGCAAGATAGTCAGAGACTACTTTGATACCCTATCCTCACCTGACATAATGGTCTTTTGTATAGAGGGATCATTGATCATACCTATCTCTTGGACAAGTAAGAAGTAACCTACAATTGCTCTGTCATCCATTGAGGCCGATTACTGAGCATCCATCTTTGTAGCATGTGAGGTCATTGGGCTTCAACATTTTTTATCTAGCATTGGTATTTTGTAGGATAATCCGACATGCATCCTTATGTATGTCATAAATAAAGATGAAGTGTATGATGATCAAGGGTATGACCTGAAGTCACTTGAACCATCATAATCTTACTTTATTTGTGAGATTTCAAAGTAAAGATTTATAGTTATTTCTCAAAAATGACAAATGGGTTTCTAAAGACAAGCATCTTAGAAATATCCTTTCAAATAATTTAAACTAAGCTAGTCCAAAATACCTTGTTGATAATACAACCAGGTAAATCAATCTCTTAAGTGAAAGATGTATACTACATTGGTATTCTATTATAGAGGTGTCTAAAGAGATTCAGAAAGGGGTTATTTTAGTGTCATTATTTTTGAGCTGAAGTAAGACATCATCCAATAATTATAAAGCTCAATACTCATAGCAGTGGAGGAAGAAAGATTCTATTTCTTTAAAAGAGTTCGAATAAATCCATGAAAGGAAAAGAAGTTAGAGATTGTCTATAGTTTTGATAATTTTGATGAATTCAAGTCTTTGAGAAAATTTCCTAAGGTAATTCGTTTGGATTGGCTTTGGTCTAAGTTGAAGTTGGTTGCCAAGAAATGAATGAAACACCTGTACATTCTACCAAGAACTTAAGCCTAGTTGGACATAGTAGTCCTGTAGTTGAGAAAAGACTCAATAGAAGTCGATATGAAATTTTGTAGAAAACATCTAAGTTAGGTGTTTTTGGTCAATGTGACTTCATTTGTACTCATCTCAAAAGTCTTGAACTAGTCAAAGATCCATCTATGTTTTCTAGATTATGGACACATAATGTATATAAATTGACCTTGATAGCAAACTAAATTAAAGAGTCTTAGAATCCACTTACTTCATACATTTGCAGTATGGCAAAACATTGAATTAGGTAGGGATTTCTAACACCCACTATTATCATTCTTTCCACACTCTACATCTCATTCAGTCACTCACATGCAAAGGTAGATGATATTTAGAATAATTTGGGTAGAAATTAACCCAAATGCGGATTCCTCTCTTTTCACATCTAGTCTAGGATAGAATACCCTTTTGATTAAGAGGAAAATCAGGTAGGTGAAGACCATGATCGATGAAATTGATCATGAGGCACATGGGAATACTCCATATAGTATACATTCACAGATTTTTTATGATGAAAATGTTTAAAGCGGTGACTATGTTGTATAAAACATGGACTTGGAAGCCTTAAGATATGGATTTTGAGGTTTGGGATACATGTGCCTGAGCATCTCTACCATCCCAAAAAAGTTTCTCTATAGTAGGTGCAATAGGAACCACAACACAAACAGGAGCCTGAAGAATATGACCATCTTCAACACTATCTGCATCACCTTGAGAAACTTTGTTGGCAGGTGTAATAGGACATTTTTCAACACCCTATCCAATATTCCACAGTCCTTTTGCAACCAATACAAGACACATCATATAAGCCAATAATGGGTAATTGGTACCATCCAACTTATCTTCAATAGCCAACATACAGAATACATCACTACTTTTAGCCATGGACACAAGCTAAAATACCTTGATGCAGAAAAATGAATGTATCTCAAAAAGTTAAACAAAACTACCCTGTCGGGTTCTACTAAACTTGTAACACACTTCGAGATGCTTATACCAGAAAATTGAAACTTGTATATATATTTGACAGAAAAAGATGAAATTTCCTACACGAGCGCTACGATAGTGCATTCGGGGGTTGAAACGAGCTTAGATCACAATTTTGACACCACAAAGTGAAGCCGATTTGAACTTCTACTCACTCTGAGTATGCTCATCAAATTTTGTGCGATTTTGAGAATGTGATCCAAGGGGTGTCAATGATGCCCTAGATGAAGCAATGACCTGCTCTGATAACAATCGTTGGAGTTTGAGGTCTATGGAAGCATGCAAATAGCACAAGGAAGAAGAAGAACACACCATACTCAATGAATTACCGAGAGAATGACAATGATAAGTAACTTGTTAGGGTTATAGGCATATATACAAGCTAGGGGAAAAACCTCCTAAAGAGGGAAAAGAAATGCCCCAATGGTCCTCGTGCGTTCACACACATCCCTACCTAAATATGTCAACATGCTTAAGTTCTACATTAAAATACTGAATGTCTGAATCTTTGCGACCTATCATGATCATATCAACATATATGATAATAAAGAGTGCGAGCTGCATCTGAGTTTTCAAAACCAATACATAGAAGATAGTCATGTATGATACTTGTCTCTTCAAAACCTTCTGGTTGCTGAACATAAGCATCGTCATGTAGATCACCATTAAGAAATGCAATTTTGATATCTAACTGGTATACTTTCCAACCAAAGAATGCAGATAAAGAAAGTATTGTTCTGACTATTGTCATTCTAGATGTAGGAGCAAAAGTCTCATCACAGTCAATAACTTTCTTTTGTGCATAATCTTTGACAACTACCTTGCTTTATACCTGTCAATAGTACCATCTTCTTTTCTTTTGATTTTGAAGATCCATTTAACACCAATAGATTTTTTTCCTTTCGGTAACTCACAAAGTTTCCATGATTGATTCTTGTGAATAGAATCAATTTCTTCTTGCATAGCTTTCTTCCATACAAGAATTATGTGGTGCATCTTGAACACTAGACGGTTCATTCTCAACTGAAGTAAGTGCTAAAATATTATGAATTTCAAAATGTTCTGCATAATTTACCTGGTTTGTTTGTTGTCTCCTTGTTTGACTTCTGGTTCTTCTAGTGTATTCCTTTATACCACTGTCATTCCCGGTTTGATATAACCACTTTGGTGTATTCCTAAAAAGTGGTGAAATCCTTTTTGGTTCTTACTATAGAGAAACTTTGTTGGGATGGCAGAGATGCTCAGGCACATGCATTGATAGTCTTGTTTGTCAAATGTGCCATTATTCCCCACATTCGCCCTACCCTTGTTGGAACTTCAGATCGTGTGCTTAATAAAATGAAATTTTATAACGTTTAATTAAGGGAAAAGTACGGAAAAATATCTTGAAATCATGGGCTTGTAAGAATATCTGTGTTGGTCATGTGTGGTTTGCATGGGCTTGTAAGAATATCTGTGTCGGTCATGTGTGGTTTGCATGTACATTCCTATACGTATGCACACATACATAAAGTGTTAAAAACTTGTATGCCTATATATATATACATACAAATATAAACACACATTATGTGTGTGTGTGTGCGCGAGCCCTGGTTTTTACTCTTCTCTTGCACTCTTCTTACTTTGGAATCTTACTTTTCACGTATAATTCCAATCGTCTCAACGTATTATAGATTCTAAAATTGAGGTATCTTTTAGTATTTAAAGGGATTGAAAAACAATGCAACTTGGAATCTTACTTTTACATCATTATTTTAATCGGCTCAATGTATACACGATGATAGATTCTAAAACTGAGATATCTTTTAGTACCTAAAGTTGAGGTATCGAACGGGATCAAATACGTATCATTTTATTGTTTACATAAATGAAACTTATGAGAATATTTTATGGGTAGGAGAGCTATTCCAACTTCATGTTACTTACTTTTATTACCAAACTTCCTGAATGTTCAGAATAAAGCTTACTCTTACGAGTCTTGTGTTGATATATTTAGGTAGTGATGTGTGTGAACACACTAGGACCACCGGGGCACTTTTTTCCCTATTTAGGAGGTTTTTTTCCCTCGGCTTCTATGTACGCCTATTGCCCTAATGGGCTACTTATCTTTGTACATTCTCTAGTAATACATTCAGTATTGTGTGTTGTGCTCCAAGCTTCTTCTTCTTCCTTGTGTTGTTCGCGTGCTTCCGTAGAAGTCTAACTCCAGCAATTGGTATCAGAGCAGGTCGTCGCTTCATCTAGGACGCCGTCAACACTCCTCCGTTTGCAGTCTCAGAATCGTACGAATTTTGGTGAGCATACCCAGGGTGTTTCCGAGATCAAAACAGCTTTACTGTGTGGTGCCGAAATCACGATCTGAGCTCGTTTCGGCCTCTGAACGCACTATCACAACGCTTGGGCAGGCTATTTTGTCTTTTTGTGCCAAAGGTATATACCAGTTTCTGTTCGCCAGTTTAAGCGTCTCGAAGTCTGCTACAGGTCTAGCTGAACTCGTCTGGGCAGTTCTGATCAACTTTTTGAGATACAATCAATTTTTCGCATCAAGGTATTTTAGTCACCGGCCATGGCTGAAAGCAGTGATGTATTCCGTATGTTGGCTGTTGAGGATAAGTTGGATGGTACCAACTACCCATTATGGGCTTATATGATGCGACATGTATTGGTTGCAAAAGGATTGTGGAACATTGTGCAGGGTGTTGAAAGACGTCCTGTTACACCTATAACAACAGGTACTACGAATACAGGTGCTGGAGCTGATGAAGATGGTGTCGAAGATGATATTGTGCAGATTCCTGCTCGTGCTTCTGTTTCTGCTGCACCTACTGTAGAGCAGATTCGTTGGGATGGCAGAGATGCCCAGGCACATGCATTGATAGCTTTGTCTGTCAAACGTGCCATTATTCCTCACATTCGCTCTTGTAGAACATCTAGGGATGCTTGGGATACACTTACCACATTGTACCAAGCTATGAATGAGGCCCGTGTTGCTTACCTCCGAAAACAGTTGGAGAGTGAGCACATGAATGAAGGTGATTCTATGGACACTTTCCTAATGAAGATCAAAGATTTGAAGGAACAATTGATTTCTGCTGATGAGGTTATACCAGATAGCTCACTTGTGCAGACCGTTCTGAATGGTCTTCCTGATTCATATCAGAGTTTTGCTTCTACTCTTCGGTTGATGATGAAAGGCAATCCGAATGCCTTATCATTTGAGGAGTTAGTTTCTGTTCTATTGCAAGAAGATCAGTCCAGACAGAACAGGTCCATTATGCGTGTTGCAGATCAAGCTTTCCTGGCTAGTCAGAAGGGCAAAGGAAAATGGAGCTCTTCTACTAGTAAGCAGAAATCTGCAAATGGTGCACATTCGAAGAACCAGGATAAAGATGAGAAGAAATCAAAAAAGCAGAAATTGTTTTGCAAGTACTATAAAGGGAATGATCATATCATAAAGAACTCTCCAAAACTGGCTGCAAAAGAGGCAAAGAAAAAGGAGGCTGGAATGGTTGTTGCAGAAGCCTCTACACCAAAAACAGAGTCTGCTAATCTTGTGCAGGAAGAAGAATGGGCGTTTACTACTGTTTGCAGTTTTGACCCATCTTCTCATGAGCAGTGCATGTCTGCAGTGGACTCAGATGTTTGGTATTTTGACAGTGGGGCGACCAAACATATTACCTCGCAGCGCATTTTCTTATCTTCACTCGAGCCTGCCCCTACAGGGAATACTGTCACATGCGCCAACAACTCCTCTTATCCTGTTATGGGAGTTGGTAAGATCATTCTGACTACTGCTGATGGTAGTTCTTTCACCTTGTCAGATGCTTTATTTGTGCCAGGGATCAAGAAGAATTTGTTATCAGTTTTTACATTAGCCAAGATTGGCTTGGTTGTGAAATTTGTTGATGACAGATGTACAGTTCATGATCTGTCAAATGGCGATGTTATTATTGCTTCTGGAATTTTATGTCGTGGGTTGTATAAGCTCATAGACTATGAAAGATTTGTGAATGATTCGGCATGTGCAGTTCATGATTCTCAGGCTATGTCAGATGCAAAGCTTTGGCATGCACGCTTTGGTCATCTGAATTTTGCTAGTTTGCTATGCCTGCAGAAATCTGATATGGTGTCTTCTTTGCCCAAGCTTGAGGCACCTGGAAAACATGTATGTGAAGGCTGTATTTTGGGCAAAATGCAGCGTTCCTCCTTTCCAAAAGATGGTTCAGTTCGGGCTACGCAGAAATTGCAGCTTTTACATAGTGATGTCTGTGGTCCTATGCAGACACCTTCTTTTGGAAACTATCTTTACTTCGTGACTTTCATTGATGATTTTTCCAGGCATGCATGGGTATATCCATTGAAGGCAAAGTCCGAAGTGTTTTTGTGCTTCAAATAGTTTTTGGTTTTGGCTGAAAATCTGTCAGCATGTAAAATGAGCACCCTCTGTTTTGATCGAGGGGGGGAATATATGTCTTCTGATTTTAATGCATTTCTGGCTGAACGTGGGATAAAACACCAGTGTACAGTGCCATATACACCTCAACAGAAGGGAGTTGCTGAACGGAAGAACAGGTCACTCATGGAGATGTCGAGGTGTATGGTCAAGAGTCAGGCTCTACCACATAGTTTCTGGCTTGAGGCTGTCATGTGTGCAGCATATGTACTTAACAGGTGTCCCACTAAAGCGCTACAGTCTATCACTCCATATGAGGGTTGGCATGACCGCAAGCCATCTGTTGCTCATCTGCATGTTTTTGGTTGTTTGGCATATGCATTAGTGCCTTAACAACATCGCAAAAAATTGGATGATAAGGCAGTAAAATGTATTTTTGTTGGATACAGTTCTGAAAGTAAAGGCTATCGTCTGTATCATCCACAGACTAAACGCATTCTGGTTAGCCGTGATGTTGTCTTTGTGGAAGATGCTATTCAGCCATTGCTTTCATGTACTAAGGAGACATCTGTTAGCTCCAAAGACATGTATGATACTTTGATGCCTCTTTTTACAGGTGGACAGTCTAGTGCTGGTCCTAATGAGGAAACTTCTCAGCCTTTGCAGGTTTCATATGATGATGCAGATCATTCCATCTCTGATGCGGATTTACATGATGCACTTGTTGATGAGAGAGCTGATATTGAGCAGACAAAAACTATGCCAAAATGGCTAGTGCAGACTTTGCGTGACAGCAAATTAGATGCACCTTTGTCCTATCGTACTCATTCAGGCTCTCATAGAGCCTCCTTTGCATCAAATTGCTATGCTATGGCTGCGTCTAGTCTCTGTGATGAGAATGAGCCTGTTTCTTTTGATGAAGCACAAAATTCAGAAAATTGGATGGCTGCTATGCAATCTGAATATGATGCTATAATGAAGAATGGTACATGGTCTTTATGTGACTTGCCTCTTGGCAAGAAGGCCATTGGCACTAAGTGGGTATACAAGCTGAAGCATAAACCTGATGGTACAGTTGACAGGTATAAGGCTAGGCTTGTTGCAAAGGGTTATGCGCAGGAAAGAGGCATTGATTTTGATGAGACCTTTGCACCTACATGCCGTATGACTACTGTTCGGAGCATTTGTGCACTTGCAGTCCATCATGGTTGGAATGTACATCAGTTGGACATTAAAACAACATTTCTGAATGGTGACTTGCATGAAGAAGTGTATGTTTTTCAGCCCCGTGGCTTTGTGCAGAAAGGGCATGAAAACCAAGTGTGCAGGTTAAAGAAGGCATTATATGGTTTAAAGCAAGCACCACGTGCTTGGTATGAGAAGATACATGCCTATCTCATTGCACATGGTTTTGAGAACAGTCCAACTGAAAGCACCTTACATGTTAAGCGTGCTAATGATGTGCTTCTGATCATTGTTGTCTATGTTGATGACATGCTGCTCACTGGTCCTATTGAGAAGCATATTGCTGATTTCAAGGCTGATTTGCATGCCTCATTTGAGATGTCTGATTTGGGGCATTTGCATCACTATTTGGGCATTCAATTTATGCAAGTTGATGCTGGGATGGCTTTGTGTCAAACGAAATATATTGACACATTATTGCAGCGTTTTGGCCTTGAAGACTGTAAGCCTATTGCTACTCCTATGGAGACATGTTTACGATTGAGTCTTCATGATGCTGGAGATGCATTTGATGCTGTTCTCTATCAGCAGGCTGTTGGATGCTTGATTTATTTATGCATTACTCGGCCAGAAATTCAGTTTGCTGTCTCACAGATGAGCAGGTTTATGCATTGCCCAGGAGTCACGCATTGGAAGGCGGTTAAGTGCATTTTTTGCTACTTGAGTGGTACTCGGCTACTTGGGTTGTTTTATCCCAAGGGGGAATCACTACCGCCAGATTTGCATGCTTTTTCTGACTCAGATTGGGCTGGTTGCTATGACACTCGTGTGTCCACTAGTGGTTTTTGCTTCATGCTTGGTAGCTCATGTATATCTTGGTTGAGCAAGAAGCAGCCTACTGTGGCCACTTCCAGTTGTGAGGCTGAGTATAGGGCAGCTTTCACAGCGACTGTTGAGTGTGTGTGGCTCAGATGCCTTATGGCTGATTTGGGTGTTGGCCAGTCTTTTGCCACCACCATCTTCACTGACAGTCAGAGCACGTTGGCAGTTGCGAGGAACCCTGTGTTCCATGCTCGCACTAAGCACATTGAGGTGCATTATCACTATGTCAGGGAGAGGTTCTCTATTGGGGAGATCAGCTTGGCATATGTGCCCACGCAGGAGAACATAGCAGACCTTTTCACGAAGGCTCTGCCTAGGGAGAAATTTGAAGCTTTCCGCAAAGCTTTGGGCTTACTTCCTTTTGTGGAGTGATTTCCACATAGCTTGGCACTTCCTTATACATGGGTGCCAGCTCCTTGTTCACCGCATCACTTGTTCACCGCATCACTCCCAGGGGGGATTTGTTGATATATTTAGGTAGTGATGTGTGTGAACACACTAGGACCGCCGGGGCACTTTTTTCCCTCTTTAGGAGGTTTTTTTCCCTCGGCTTCTATATACGCCTATTGCCCTAATGGGCTTCTTATCTTTGTACATTCTCTATTAATACATTCAGTATTGTGTGTTGTGCTCCAAGCTTCTTCTTCTTCCTTGTGCTGTTCGCATGCTTCCATAGAAGTCTAACTCCAACATCTTGTTCAATTGCATTGGTCTGCGAGAATGCTTCTTGAGATTTTGTTGGGATGTTTCAATAGTTCATGAAATTCTTTTGTTGCTAGATTTTACTTAACACTTCTCCTCTTATCACACATATTGTTTACTCTGGAAAACAAGTTTCAAGTACAGAAAAGGTTACAATAAACTTGATGATTCTATTTTTCATGTCCTAGGTGGAACAAGACCATCTTTTCTCGGTGATCTACAGAGATAGACTTTCGAGAGCTCCATGATCTCTCTCTGACAAGAGAAGAGATGATTTTGTTTTTCATGTCCTAGGTGGAACAATACCATCTTTTATCCGTGATCGAGAGAGATAGACTTTTGAGAGCTCCATGATCTCTCTCTGACAAGAGAAGAAAAAAATATGATAGCGGCCACAAGAGCTAGGAAGCAAGTTGCCCCATTCAAAGGGTTAAAGACATGCCAAGAACGAACAATGCACATCACTTTCCTTCCCAAAGCTATCCTTCTATCAAGCTTTTTCAGACAATAACTGGAAACTACATGCCAAAGCATACTACAAAAAGGAGAAAGGCATCCACGATTGTCCATGATCTCTTACTTGTGCGTAAAGAGATATAAGATGGCAAATATTTTGATTATATATAGCATAGATTGAGCGCTATGGTCCGATGAATGGGTTCCAACGTTCCTGATGTTAGTAGCTTTTTAAATGGGCAGAAATTTCAGACTTTAGATTCCTCTCCATAATCACGCATCGTGTTACCAAATTGTGCTTCTCTTTCCTTGTCTTGAGCATCAGATTTTTGAATCGTTGTTCTAATAGGTGTAGGAACGGAAAGAGGGGAACCCGAGTCAGATTCTTCTTTCTCATCTCCTTTTTGGAGTAAAGAAATGTCATCCTATCCTCTCAGGATAATAGAGGCTTGTTGGGCCAAGCGGAATAGGTATTTGACCAGCACTATCTGAATTGTTCACAATCTCAGCAGCTTGTTGATCTTTCAGTTGTTGTGGATATTCTGAGTATTTTCAATCTGTAGGAAAGTCATATAATCTGGATAATGTACTAGATCAATATTTATCAGAGTCGTTACAATAGCTTGTTGATATCTGATGAATTTCTCTGTATATTGTGAGGAGTTCAGATCTGTGGAATCAGATCTTATAAGCTGGATATTTTACATGGTTAATACAGAACAGATAATCGGCAGAACGTTTCAGAATGTAAAGACTCTGGATATGCACGACGATTTGTCCATACCGATCATTGTGATTCGAATACGGGATTCAGATAACTGATCCATAATTAAAAAACATGATTTACATATGTGATTAGGAGAAATGGATAGTACATAACAAATAACATACATGGCGACGTCAAAATGTAAAGTTGTGGACATGGATCTAATGTGATTGTTCATATTTATTGTCATGATTCACAATACGAAACTTAGATATGCCTGTCATGGTTATAGAAGCCATGGAAAGCGGATTGCTTTGTTGATGACGATTTTTGAGAAGGCATGGGAAACCGAAATTCTTTGTATATTTTGCATGCTCTAGTAATCATGTTACCTTGTATGCGAGATCAACGGAACTATATCAAACTCGCACTTTTGGAGATCCGGAACGCGAGGGTGCAGACGCCATGATCGCTCTGATTTGTAACTTCTTACTTTAGTACAGCAGCCAGCCATACCTTTTAACGGTTACCGATGATGAGATAGACCAGAAAAGTACAGATTCCACCAACATCGAAGAACCCGTGTACAAGCATGCACCTCGGAAATCACGAAATCGTGATTTAGTTTCCTACTTGGTTTACAGTTATGCACGGAAAGTTATGCTGATATGGATAAATCCACATGCCAGCCGCTTCAGTAATAAGAAGGCTTGCATCCGTAGTTGAATCGCTATCAAGCCTGCAAGTCCCTTTTGCAGCATATGAAAATCGGCTTGTTTCACTTTTGGAGATCAGCGATGCGGAGCAATCGGATGCCATGATCACTCTTACCTGTGTGTTCTTCAAGGAAAAACGTGCATATAGAAATACGCATGCCAATCCCTTCAATAACGCGAATGCTTGCCTCTGTAGAAGTAAGGCCATGGATCCTGCAAGTCCCTTGTAGAGCGCATCGGAATGGGCCTGTTAGTTGATTTGTAGCACTCGTGGAAGTATAGAAGTTTGTGGATTGATTTTGCATTTTTTCTGCAAAAGCGGACGGCATGTTGAAACAAACGATCTTTTACTCAGAAGCCATTGATGATCATTTTTGCAGAGGCATCCTCGAGTGGGGAGCATGTTCGTGTATGCTCCCTTGCTTACTTTCCTGTATGGATTACCACAGATGTACAAAAGCACCTACAGGCTACGGGTACACATGCGTCTTCTGCAGTAAGGACAAATTTTTGCTTCTCGGACTGTTTGCCGCCACCGGTGCAAGCCACCTTAACGGCAAATCTGGTTTGTCTTTTCTATACAACTTGTTCCCTGAGCCTGCACTCAAATCCTTCATTCTCTCAGCAAAAAGGATATTGTACATTAAAGCAGGCGTTCCATTTCCCCAAAACCATTCAGGTTCTTATCTCTTGGCCATTCATGGATACTTAACTCGGTCCTTTACTTAGTCCCATGCATTGTTTAGGCTCCGCAAGAAAAGTTATACGGACGTGACTGCACATGCCATCTTCATCTTCAGTGACTACGGAGCCAGAACCTTTAATCACCTCGAAAAATCTATGGGACCGCAGATCCAAGTTCTGCGCATGTCATCTTCATCTTCATTGTCTAAAAGCCAGAATCTTTAAGTAGATCACATTTTAATAATGACATTATATCCACTGTACATGTCATATTCAGTGACTAAAAAGACAGGATCTATAACCTGATGGCCATTTTCTGTCGACAGGAGATCCAAATTCTGTCTCCTTTTAGTCGGTTTGAATTTCCTCAATCTATTAAAAAATTCGACGCCTATTTACATCTCTCTCCTAATGAGATCAGTACAATCGAGCACACATACAGGTATTTTTTTTTTTTTTTGAAGAACAGAAAGTATAAAATTGATGCTAGAAGAAAATACAAACAATGAGACAGACTCTCAACAGAGTCTGATACGATTACAACGAGGCAGCATTGAGGGAAGCCTCAGATCCGGAAAAGGTTTAAGTAATCATCAAGAAGATTGATCATCTGTAATCTAGGCTTAGAATACATCTTTAGGAGTTTAGATTTCCAAACATTGTAACGATTATTCCTAATAATTACAAAGGGATTTTTATCATCCGAATGAGAATCAACAGAGTCGGTGAAGCAAAGATTTAGAATTTTCTTCAAACCCACCAAAAAGGAGAAGAAGTAATCCTTCCCCTTCCTATTGAAGATGGCACTGTTCCTGGTCTTCCATATAAACCACAAGGAGTGGATTCTGATGAAGTGCCACAAAAGAATATCCATTCCACGAGCTTCACCCAGCAAAATGTCTTTGCTGTTAGGAGCATTAAGACCTTTGTTCTGACAGAAGAACCTCATACCAAACCAGAATCTTGAGGAACTTTTACAATGAACGAACAAGTGATCCAGGTCCTCAACTTTACCACATAGCTTGCAATTCCCAGCATCAATTTTATACTTTCTAGCAAGTTCCCCTGTCCAGATGCCTTTGTGGAGAATTAGCCAGTTAAGGCAGGACTATTTGTTGGAGAAGGGAAAAGCCCAAGTACATTGGAATCTGTACTTCCACTGCAAGGGGGACCACTGGAGATCCCACTTCTTATTGAGTTTCCCTGTTATTTCTCTGATACTTCTGCCACTCTTTTTGTATGATTTAAGAATATCCTCAGCTACACTTTGAAGGGAGATCTCCTTCCTCCACACTTGTATTTCCAGCTTTTTCTTCAGAATTCCCTTCTGAATTAAGAGGACCTGTTTGCATTGAACAGAGAGCCCATCAAAATCTGAAATGACTGAGTCATTAACAATGTTACCTGAATTTAACAAGTCCTGCCAATGCCCAAATCCCTTCTTTCTGCATTTATTCCATCTAATGGGAAAAGAAGGGGAGGGAACCGAATTAGCCCAACCAAACCAAATGGAATCTTGAACTAAGAAGTACAGGTTGTGAGCAAAGTAAACAGGCAATTTATAATTAGCTTTCACAGCCATCCAAGCTTTCCACAAGGAACAGGTAAGCTGACTGCCTTTGGGCACAAATTCAACAGGAGAAGTAATAACATCCCAAAGAGAGCAATTGACCCAGCTTTTATTATGTTTAATGTTAAAATTGCTAACATTTCTTTTAATTAAACAAGCCCAAAAGTCATTAGAGGAAATAGATCTGAAAATCCACTTAGCTGCCATTTGAGTGGCCATTCTGGAAGGACAAATGAGTCCAAGCCCACCCTCAGCTTTTCTCATACAACAAATATCCCAAGCAACTTTGGGAATTTTAGAGCCTCCCCACAAAAAATTCCTAGCAAGAGAGATGGCCTGACCAAGCTGCTTTTTACTAGGCTGCCAACAGGACAGAAAATAGGTAAGGGAAGGGAGGATATAATGTTTTAAAACAAAAGATCTTTGGGAAATACTTTGCTGCACATCAGACCATTTAAAAATTTTAGCTCTAAATTTATCAAGCACCCAATTCCACCTTTGATCATTGGAAATACCAAAGCCCATGGGAATACCCAAAAGCCTAAAAATACTCCCTTTTTTGATGATATCACAGCCTGCAGCCAAAACACAATCAGGAATCTTATTATCAGTGGCAAAAAAACCTGTTTTTTGATGGTTGACCACAGAGCCACTAGCAAGACAGAAAAGGTCAAGACAGTTAAGAAATTGCTTGGCAGAATTTTCTTCAGCAATCATCATCATGTTAGTATCATCTGCAAACATCTGCAGCCCCAGGGGAGAGTGAGCTTGGGGGATATCAAGACCAGAGATGGTCCCTTGACAGAAACAATCCTTGAGAAGCCAACCCAAAGCATCACTTGAAATAGCAAACAGGAGGGGGGCCAGGGGACACCCTTGTCTAATTGACCTGCATAACTTAAAAGAGTTAGACAAATTTCCATTAATAGCAACTTTAGAACAGGCATTACCAAACAGGATACTGACATATCTTATAAACTTTTTGCCAAAACCAATATCATGAAGAGACTGAAGAATGAAGTCCCATTCAATCCTGTCATAGGCCTTATCAAAATCAATTTTGAAAAAGTAAGTGTCTATATTGAGCTCTTTATAATACTCAAGACTTTCCCAAATGGTAATAATGTTATCCAGAATAAATCTCCCTTTGATAAAGCCTTTTTGCTCTGGCAGAATTATACTATCCATTAAAGGACTCAGCCTTCTGGCAAGGATGGAAGCAAAAATTTTGTAAAGAGAAGTCAGGCAGGAGATGGGTCTCCAATTGTTTAAGTCATCTTTGGGACCTCTTTTATGTAAGAGCTTAATCACCCCTGTGTTGATAAAAGGAGAAAGAGACCCCCTTCTAGAGGCTTCTTGCCAGATCTTGAGAATTATGGGCACCAACAAATCCTTGAACTCCTGAAAAAACTCATAAGGAAGACCATCAATACCAGGGGATTTACCAGGCTTCAATTTGCTAATGGTTTCTCTCACCTCACCCTCAGAGATGGGCATGTCAAGGAGGGAGTCCATTCCCTGAGGAACCATTTTCTTCCTACAAAGGGCAATGGCAGCTCTTGCACTCCACACATCAGTCCCTCTCTTGGGAGGCAGAGAGAAAACATTGGCAAAGAACCTATGGGCAACCTCCAAGTTATCCTTCATATTAGAAGCTAAGAGACCATTATTATCTTTAAGCAAAGGGATGAAGTCCCTAGCTTTTTTCTTTCTCATGAGATCAAACATGTGTTTATTAGGCTTATCCACTTTACCAGCCCAGAATTCTCGAGACGTGACAAGGGCACCTCTAGCAAGGAGGTAATCAACTTTCCTCACTTTATCCTGCAACTCAAGGATTTTCAGTCTTTTGTAATTATCATCAAGCTTAGAGGACTCTAGAAGGTCCAGCTCCTTCAATATCATCATTCTTCTCTCATACCTAATATTTTTAGCTTTATTCTTAAAGTTCTTAACAATAATTTGGATTTCTTTAACAGCCTCTTCCCAAGCCTCAAGGGGAGACCTATCCTTTTTAAAATGCGAAATCAGAATATCAGAGATTTTCTCCTTCACAATAGGAATTTTAAACAAAGTAGAATCCATGTGAGGCCAACCAGCTCGATATGAAGGGTTATTCAAGAACAGCTTCACAATCAAAGGCGCATGATCAGATAATCCCAAGGACCTATCAATGTCACAACTATAATTCCACAAATTATTGCTTCTACCAGCATGCATGTAAAACCTGTCCAATCTGGCAGACAAAAAATTAACTTGATTTCTATTGTTCCAGGTATGACCTGTGCTAAAAGAAAGATCAAGCAGGCTGTGCTTATTAATCAAATTAAACCAACAATGCTTCTCACCCCCAGAGATAATATTATCATTGTTGCCGATCCTATCCCCCAGATTAGTGACCATGTTAAAGTCTCCAGTCAGCAGCAAAACATCATTAATTTTAGCAATTTCTTCCCAGCACTTAGCTCTTTGAGAAGCCTGATTAGCAGCATAAACACACACTACAGTACAATTAAAAGGCTCTTTACATTTGACAGCAATCCACTGGTTAGAACTACTCTTGAACACCTCCTCAATAAGATGACACACTCCATTAACCACCCCAATGGCAGCACCACCTTTTCCACAATGATCCGTATGAAACCAATGGTAAGAATTCGAAACAGTTTTCAAGTTCGACATCAGAGTGGAACCCCCAACCTTCAGCTCCTGCAAACAAATGAAGTCAGGGAAAATAGAAGAATCTTTGATCCATAAATTGATGGCCTTGCTCCTGATAGGATCAGTAAGCCCCTTAGTGTTAAGAGAAACTAGTTTAATACAATCCATGGACAAAGGCAAGAGAAGAGAACTTACTTCTTAGGATTCTTACCAGGCTTAACTGCAGAAACCGAATTCCTGAGCATTTCCTTTCTTTTGGACTTGGTTTTACCTTTAACATTAGGTGACAGTACACTGGTCATATGAACATCTTGGTCAATGTTGGGACCAGCACCCACCAGATCTGAAGTATGTTCATCAAATTTATTGATTTGATCCATAAACATTTCATCACAGTTACTTAGGGAGTCTTCTTCAGACAAGTCCGCAACAGGTGTTGAGTCAGTAATAGGTCTGGGAGCCGATTCCCCCCAGACAGATTCCTTTCCTTCACAATCGTTGAGAGATTCCAATCTAGATTTACTTACCTGACCCTTTACATTCTCGATCTCCACAGCCTTTGAGTTGTGCATGTTAACATCAAGGTTATGACTACCTTGAAATTTATTATCCACAAAGTCTTCAGAGGACGATGGAAGATGATAATCGTTGGCAGCTTCTTCGAGAACCTGATAAGGATTGAAAACACCTTTGTAGAGAGGTTCAGACCTGATCACAGAGCTAGGGTTTTTCTTCCTTTGCTTGATAGTAACTTTTTTGAACCCTGATTCATCTTTGGGGGGAGTTTTGACATTAGGAGCAGCAGCTTTGGTGCCCATTTCCTCACCTGCATTCTCTTTAGTCTGATTTTTATCAAGTAAAGGACAATCCTTTATTAAATGACCTTGTTTATAGCAGTTAAAACAAGCATTAGGCAAATTTTTGTAAAAAACTTTTTGAGCATGCAGCCTAAAACCTTCAGAGTTTTTAATGAGAAGCTCAGATTTAATACTTTTAGAAATATCGACTTCAATAAGCAACTGAGGTTCCCATTTGATATTGAACTCTTTTTTTTGCTTTTGCCCCAGAACCTTACCAATGAGAGAACCAAGCTTGTCAAGCCATGGGTAGAACTCAACCGGAAAATCTGGAAATTCCACCCAGACTGGAACTTTAGTTGGTTTGTTATTTCTGGGATTAAAGCCAGGATACCACTTGTAAAATGAGAGAGGAGTGTTTTTTATTATCCAATGCCCCTCTGCAATAACTTGCAAGGCACTACTAACATCATCGAAAAAAAATAGAAAGAAATTATTGGGCAGGAACTGCACATGCTTAGCAAAAAGCCCTTTGCTTTCCCAATTCACACGCATCCAATTTTTAAGAAGATCTAGCGCTGGTCGAGGACCATGACAGTGAGCTATCACAACCTTGTCTTCAAGGTGAACATTCCACTTATTCAGAGCTGAGCTATCTATAACCAAGGTGCATTCTTCCTGATCATTAGATTCAAGGTCAATATCAATGGAGTGCACACCCTCCTTATCATGAGAGGAACTAGCAAACCCATTACCCTCCAAGATCTTGCCTTTACCTTTGATATCATTAAGCAGAGAATGAGGAAAGATATTACCTGTAGACTCCTGATTTGAAAACATTGAGAAAAACCCTTTCTAAGGATTCTGCAAAACCTTGGCGTAAGATGCTGCCCCATGCAATGCTTGAGGATTGAACTGATCTCGCTCAGATTGCGCACCATTAAAATCTACTTGACTAAGCTTATCACCCGACACAGAGACAGAACCTGCAATACCTTCGAACACAGGATTAATCATAGAGCTAATATTACCATTGTTACCTTCCCCTTTGGAGCCAAGTAGACCAACAGGTAGCGCCTCGTGTAAGGCCATGGCAGCTCTGTCAAGTACAGCACAGCCCGCAGGAAACTTCTACTGACAGAGCAGAGCGAGGTCCCCCTCACTGCGAGGGGGACGAGAGAAGGACGCGCGAGGACCCCTCCCCGCCGAGGGGGCGAGCAGTCGTATCCCCAAAAACCCCAAAACCAATGTGCATTCAAAGCCCACAAGAGCTCTCAAGTTTTTGCTAACTCCCAAGAGAATTTCCTTGTAGCCAAGAGTACACATACAGGTATTACACACACATGGATGTCTGTTTAAATGTCATTTGCGGGCCGGGCCAATGGCCATCATATGTATCTATATGGCGCATACAGCGATGGCTAGACTCAATTTCATAGCCATGTCGGCGTGTATGCAGATATACAAGATCCAACTCATATGGATATAAACTGTGTGCCTGCAGGAATACATTCAAACATACATGCAGGCAAAGATTGAACATACTTACATACATACATATATGAATGCATACATACATAAATCCATGCAAACGCGCATACATGCTTATACACACACACACACATCGGGTTCACTGCTCATAAATGCATATACACATAAAAAAAGAAGCATGCATACATACGTGTGTATCTACTAACCTACATACATGCATGCATACGTGAAAAGCTACAACAAGCTTATTGAAGCCGAGACGTTCCAGAGAACAAGGTGTTCTCATATTCATTTGAGCTGAAAACTAGATCTGTCAGACAAGGCTGCTTCCTGACGTCTTTTTTGTTCCCCATCATTGGCGATGGTCTTGGTTGCATGGTTAATTATCATATCTAATAGGGAAGATCAAAGGTGTGTCTGTTCCTTATGGGACAGAGCGTGTAGTTACTTAGACTTTCCACATATGAAACTAATGTGTTCTTGTGTTACAAGCTTGAGAGTGCAAAGCATTTTTGAGATTGCATGGGAATATTATGTGTGAGCGCAAGGTCCAAGATCAACCACGATAAGACTGATTTAAGGCCTAAATGCGCCCTTCTTCACATTACATAAGGGACCAAAGGTGTAGTGAGATTACGTGGGGGAAAATATTCATATTATTGGGCATCCCCATGGGATAATGAAATTTTGATGAATCAAGATTGTTAGTGTCCACTTAACAATCTAGACATTCCCTCTTGCCTCTATCATAGTTTTCCTCTCATATTGGAGACCTACTGAAAAAGATGATTAAGATGGAAATAATATGTAGGAACTTTCTCTGGAGAAAAAAGTCCTTATAAAATAGGCATTCGAGAAGTCAAGTGGGACATTTGTACTCTCCCCAACTAAATGGGTGGTTTGGGTATTCTCAATGTTCCTATTCTAGATAGTAAACTTACTATTAAATGGATGATCAAGTTTTGGCTAAACAAAAATGAACCGAAGACCCTTATTATTTTTGGAAACGTACCTTATCTTTTGCTCTTAGGTGCTCCTAGATGGAAAATCATGACTTCATCAATCTTATTTTATGTCCTAAGCAGGTCATAGAGAAAGGTTCAAGGTGGTGTTTTCTCTCGTAAAAGCTTGGAATAGTGTGAAGCCACAAAAGAATCTCATCTATGACTAGACTTGGATGATACAGATTAGGCACAATTACTCCATTTGGTTCCCATATTGGTTATTTTCCCAATAGACCATGAGGATATCTAAAGAGCTAAAGACTACGGGATAAAGGATTCTTATTGGAAGCATCTTTGGAAATATACGACAAGATATTTGATCAAACAAGAAGATATTAGTACTAGATTTAGATTTTACCTCAATGATTGGTACATTCTTCACAATCGGATTAGGGCTTGGGGAAGTAAGGATGTGGAATACGTTCACTCTACCTATTACTCTCACTTGAAAAGACTCAAATGCAGCAATAAAAATAGAACTAAAGATATCATGAGGTTGAAAAAATGTTTCATATACCACAAGTTGGTCCTCCTATGGAGAATTATTCATCAAGTGGACCAATGCCAAATCTTACATAATATGTAACACCGTACCTTGGTGCAAGTGATGCTTCAAGACTCAAGAAGACATTGACCATACTTTCTTCTCTTGTCCCCATAGCATCAAAAGTGTGGAAAATTGTTGAGATAGTCCTTAGAATAGACCAAATAATCGATTGGAATTAGGGTCTTGTGGGAAGGCTATTGGCTTATCGAGTGCCTTATGGAATGTTATCAACAAGGAGGACCTTTGGAAAATCTAGAAGGAAAGATGTCTGGTAAATTTTGGGATTCTCCAAGGAGCAGTCTATCAAGAAGTACCTAGAGTACCTAGGTAGAATAATTAGGAACCAGAAGGGTAGACCCCATTCGGAAATAAGCAAACCTCCCCCAGTTAGACATAGGAAAACCTTTGTAGTAAAATGAAGAAAACTCAAAAGTAGATGCATCCCTCATGAAGTAGTTGAAAGACTCATGGGGCTCCTTTTTCCCTCGAGTCTTTAATTCTTGTATATTCAAATTTTGAGGATACTTGAAGATATTTTCTAGAAAAAGAAGGAATGAGATTACTCAAACACGATATGTCCATAGTGCACTATTCAGAGCTCATAATGCATGTGTTTAGAGATCATTTGCGGCATTGTGTTTTTAATGATGAATAACATTTTCCATGTGTTCAAGTACCCTCCAATTATGAGCAATAATTGGAGGCATTGTGTTTTTAATGAGGAATAACGTTTAGCATGTGTTCAAGTACCCTTTAAAGTTATGATTTTTTGTGGGATATGAATCTAGATATTATCTTTATGTAAATATAAAATAGATCTTACTAGTACATGAAATCAATGAATAAGTCATAGGTTGTTATGTACATGCTGAAAGAAATCTATATGACTACATGGGCTAAGTGATGAGTTACCTAAATACTTTATAGTCTTTAGCTTGTTCGGTTGAGTACAATGTAAGGAATCTCCTAAGAAATATATAGAAGTAGGAAAGTTTGTACTAACTATATAAATTATTCATATTGATCTATTTAATACTTAAAACGAAATTCCATTACAATAAAATGGAAAAAAATCTTTATTCTTTTTATTCCTTTATATAAATAAAAACTTCATTATATCTATCCTATTAGCACGTCTCAATATAATAGTAATTGTTCAAAAATAAAATCCTATTCGAATACAATAAATTATTCTATGGTTGTTCCAAAGCATGCACTTCTAGATTTGAAAAAAAAACTAATAGATTCTACACAATGAATTTCTTGAAAAAGTATCAAAATCAGTTTCTTTGGCTCAATTTGTTTTGAGTGGTCGTTCTAAAAGCTTCCATTATGTAGCCGAGAGGAAAATCTAAATTACTATATTTTTTTTTCGCTTAAAAATTCTAACAAACTAAGTGAATTCTTTATAAAATGCCTTATGTTATCTAAGAAAAAAGATAAAATAACTAAGAAACTTCATACTTTAAAAAACATTAGAGTTATTATTAGAGATTAAATAAAATTTTTAAATTACTTGAGATTGATAATCTAAGAGAACATGATAAAAAATAAAAAATAGATGTATATAAATAGAATAATGAAAAAAATTGTAATTGCAATATATAAATATATATAAGTATTTAGCATTATGGAAAATCTTATTAATTTTTTATTCATACACACACACACACACACACACACACACACACATATATATATATATATATATATATATATATATATATATATATATATATATATATATATATATATATATATATATATATATATATATATATATATATATATATATATATAGAGAGAGAGAGAGAGAGAGAGAGAGAGAGAGAGAGAGAGACAAAGACAGGGAGATAGATAGATAGATAGATTATATATATATATATATATATATATATATATATATATATATATATATATATATATATATATATATATATATATATATATATATATATATATATATATATATATATATATATATATATATATATATATATATATATATAGAGAGAGAGAGAGAGAGAGAGAGAGAGAGAGAGAGAGCGAGAGAGAGAGAGAGGAGATAGATAGATAGAGAGAGACATCGATAGATAGATAGATAGATAGATAGATAGATAGATAGATAGATAGATAGATAGATAGATAGATAGATAGAGATAGATAGATAGATAGATAGATAGATAGATGGATAAATAGATAGATAGATAAAAGATATTTTTCTATTAGGAATATCATTTTTCTATTAGATAAGCGAGTATCTTTCTACTAGTTATTCTGGATACATTAATACTTCCTAGTTGAATATCATTTTTCTATTAGATAAGCGAGTATCTTTCTACTAGTTATTCTGGATACATTAATACTTCCTAATTGACTTGATGTTATGGTGTGATATAAAATATAAAATAAGTTTGAATTTGCTTAAACCTCAATAAGCCACTACTAGAAATAGGTAGATCTCTTGCTCCTAGGAAGCGTTGCTAGGGCATCTTGGTTTGAAACCGAGTAGCGACACTTCAAATTAGCACGTCAAGTATGTTTAAATGAAGTGAATATAAGATCTTAAGTAAATAGAAATTCATTAGATCAAATTAAAAGAAAAAATTTCTAGTTTTAAAAAATTATGATATGTCTTTACTTCAAGCAAATATTTGCTTACATTTCATTTTTAATCCTTTTTTATGTGAGTTTGAGAAATCTCAGTTCTTTTTGAAATTGATAAAATCAGTCACTTTAGCAACAATGGCATGAAATTTGCTTTTTATGTACTACAACATTTCTGACTACTTTTTTTTTTAACTCAACATTTGGCACTAGGAAATTTATATGAATACCATTGATTTTTCTTTCATGGGTTTTTTTCTTTTTTATATTTAATCTCAAGTGTGAAACATAAAAAGAGGTCGTTAGCTCTAGTTCTAGCAACAAGTGCTCTATTGGTTCACACTTTTGTGGTTTTAAGTCTTCCTCACAAAATGTGAGAATCCATGTCATTAGTAATTTTTTTACAATCTCAATGGTTGATGATGCAAGTCAGTACAATGTTAATTAGCTTTTTAACCTTGGCTTTTGGTTCTTTACTAGCAATCATTTTATTGAGTATTTTTTACGGTGAAATAGAGATATTGTGTTGGAAATTTGACATATAATTTTGAATTTAGAAATTAAAATTACTTTTTGATTCCTTTTCCTAAAAACTTTTCAAAAAAAAATCACTATAGAAAGTTTTTCTTATTCACTTTTTTGAAAATCTAGAAAATGCCAATTAATACATTTGTTAGTTACATTGACTTATCAAGTAGTAACTTTGGTCTTTTTGTTCCTCTATCACTAAGTAACTTGATGGATAGCCCATATCTCATAAATACATTTTCAAACAAAAACTTAGTAATTGTTATAACATCATTCTTGTGTGTAGCTCTTACTTTTACCCATTCAACTAGGTTATTCGTGGCAACAATGATGTGTTGATGTGTTTTGTATGCAAACTTCTTACTAGGGGTTTGATGGGTCCTATGAGATCTATATCCCACTTGGAGAAAGTACATCCTCCCATCATCGATCTTAAAGTCATTTCATCTCTTCTGCTAGGGTATTGTGCTCTCTAGCAAGTGTCACAATGTTTCACTCCTCAACTTCCTATGCTAAGCTTCATTCTCTCACTAAGGCTGCATCCTAGGGGAAAGTTCCTAATTTCAAAAAGTTGACCAATGGATTGTGCCATTGTGTTACCAAAGAGATATAGTAGAGGGTTGCATATTCCATTGGAGGTCTAATAATGTGAATGGGACATTGTTTTACCAAGGTATGAACATCTGATTCCACCATAGACCAATATACACCTAAACATCACAAATTTTGCAAGGTTTGATGCTTAGAGTAATGATTTCCTAGCACTCCAATGTGTACCTATTGTAGCAAGCTTTTGTGTTCTTCTTCATCTATGCGACATGATAAAAGTCCTTGATTCTCCTACTTGTAAATACTTCTGGCCAGTATTTGATACTTCTATGATCATTTCATGTCTCTTTCTTTAGTTCACACATACTAAGAGGTTTGAAAATTTACTATTGGTATAACGTTCAGAGCAGTGTGGGATAATGGAGTTGGGGGATGCTATTGGAGAAGGGACCCAAAAGAAATGTGGCCCCTAATAACTTGGTTAATATACAATATTTATCTTTGTATAAGAATAATTAAAAAATGGATGGGAAAAGGTTTTGTTGTGGCTGCATCTATGGTCTTTTTCTGAGTTTGGTTTTTTTTTCTCAGCATGAATTTGTTAGGCATTGGTTTACAGAATTATGGTTGGGAAATTTAATAGAAATAGAACAATTTCAAATTTATACTGATTTTTTATTATAGTAAACTAAAAAGACCTAGTTAAACAATTTTTAGTATTAGTTAAGAAATGATATGTGTTCAATTAATTTTAAAAAAAAATCAAAGAGTCAAATGTAGTGACAAACAAACAAATTTTACAATTAATTGTTGGCTTATGTCTCTCCACCAGAAAAAAAAATTACATAAGAATTAAAGGTTTGTTGAAAAATACTAATAAGATGAATTGATATCTAACCAACCTTTCTCAATAATAGAAAGAATTGAATGCAACATTTCATTAAAGTATTTCAATATGATTTTTGTTTTATTTGATCGTGTTAGAGTATAGAAGTGAGGTTAGACTAAACTTATTCCTCTAGATGGGCAAAATTAAATTTGGGAATCAACACTTGGTATTGGCAAGAACAAACTAATCAAAATAAATAATTCTCTTGGGTGAAGATCAATTATATAAGAATTTTATTGGTTAGCTAACCTATAACCATAAAAATATGATGTATCATTGATACTAAATATATTGAGGTTGATACTATGCCAATTGCTCCCACCCATGTAATTTTGGTTTTGAAATGAAATGAATATTGTTTAATAGTACTAACTGCTATAAAACTAGCAATCCTAATAGAGACCCACTCATTCTTGGCAATGCAATAGATGCTAATGAAGAAATAGTAAACATGGTAAAACCGTTCGGCAAGGTAGTTGCAACTCCTCCTAACTGATCTAATAGGTAAATTCAAGTTCAATCATAACAAGTACCTACAAGAAAGAATAAAGCAACCCTAGTTAGACCATGTGAAATCATTTGTAGTTATGTCAATACCCGCATCTCTAAAAGAACCAATTCCAATGGTTACAAAACCAATGTAAGAAATCTAAGCTTAAGCAATTATTTTTTTGCAAATTACATCTACTTATGGAAATGAAAGAAGGATATGCAATTTGAATTGCTATAAAAAACATCAGTCCCAATCCTTTAAAAAAACGAGCATGAGTCTACAATTACACATTTATTCTAATGAGACTATACCCACCCATATTTAACAACATCCTTGCTAGTAACATACATGTATGATAATGTGCTTCTCCATGAGTATTTGGTAAC
Source organism: Ceratopteris richardii (assembly GCA_020310875.1). Classification (NCBI taxonomy): domain Eukaryota; kingdom Viridiplantae; phylum Streptophyta; class Polypodiopsida; order Polypodiales; family Pteridaceae; genus Ceratopteris; species Ceratopteris richardii. The sequence goes on from CM035407.1 coordinate 127,810,859, forward strand.
CAAGTATGAAAAGGAATGATTGTTAGTTTGATAGCATACGAAACTAAGAATCTAGCATAAATAAGTATTCTAAAGAAACTTGATAAGATTTATCAATTGAATCTTGAATATAAAAAGAAGGAATGTCGCTATGGGAGAAACTCATGGTTAGAGCAACTAATAACAAAAAAATTGAACTACCAGTTGTGTATAAAAAAATTGTTGTAGCCAAGTATAAACAATTTTTCCTCCCCATAAACTGATTAAATAAACTAGAACTAGCTCTAATTTCCACATTAAGAAAAAAAAAAGCAAAATGTCTCATGAAAAAAATACTCCAATTTGACTACTTACATAATTAGCATCAAGAAATAAAAAATCCACATATTCCGAGTAATTGGCAAAGCCCCTAAAGTTGCCAAAGTTGTACCAAAGTTGCTTAGTAAAATAAGACCCATGGAAAATTCATCAATACCTAATTCCCAATGAAAATGAATTGAATCTATCCAACTAAATGTTTTTAACAATTGAATTGATTGAAAATCAATTTGGATGTGACAATAAAATACGTAAATAATTAGCAAAAATTCAAGTAGGAAGATACCAAGTACATAACATAAAATGATTTTATTGCCATGAAAGGATAATATTAGAATCATCAATGCGGCAAGAATTGGGAAGATTATTATTGTTGTTAGCCAAGGTACATTTTCAACCATGAATTGACAAAAAAAACTAAAATTTTTTAAGAAAAAAAGATATGTGATCTAAATCAAATAACCCATACTTGAATCTTCGGGAGCCCAAAGATTTGGGTACGAGTAAAAATAAATTAATTTGGCAATCTTTGTTCCCTTTTTTCGTTTTAGGTTTCGAGGACTAGTAAGCCAGAATCATGCTATGAGTTGTTTCAAACTTCGAGATAAACACGTAAACTTAAAAAATCCATGGGGCAAGTTGATTCACTTCTTTTGCATCCCATGGAGTCTTTTGTTCCAGGAGCATAAGCTATTTGATTAGCCTTGCACCCAACCCATGGCATCATTTCTAGTCATCTATGGGACATGTCTGTGCACACTAGGTACAATTGATACATACATCAAAAAAATTTAGTGAATGTGCCATTAGGTTTGTTTACTCCTCTTCTACTCAAATTACCTTATTTAAATTTTTACTTATTAAAATATTTTTAAGTAATAAAGTTATCAATCAGTATAACAAAAAATATGTTTCTTTTCACTTTGAAATTCTATTCAATCAAATTTGACTCTGATATTCAATTTATACTTTTTTTTCTAAAAAAAAGAATCATTCATTTATTCTTTACAATTTAAAAATAAAAAGGAATAGAAAGAGTATGTTATATGCGTGATTTAAAAAGAGAAATTTGAAAAAATTAAAAGAAGAAGATTATCACCAATCAAGTGGTTACCATTCTAACAAATTTAATTGATCAATATGAGTACAAGTCTTGATTCGATGGATCAAAAGAGCTATGGATAATCTAGTGGTGGCGTTGACAGTTGGAGCAGTTATTATAAATAGAAAAAAATCTCTCCCACTTCTCCACCAGTAAACAGAAAGAAAATATAATGAAATTTAAAATAGTACAATTCAAAATTGACTCAAGACTCATAAGTGCTCCTACCATATTTCTATTTTTAACTAATCCAAAAAAGCCCACACAGACAAGATAAGCACTAAAAATTAGTTCTTTTTCGAACATAATCTTTTTTTTTTCTCCTCGTCTTTCATTTCAATAAATTTCTTTTTTCTTACTAGAATTTTTTAGTGTTTTTTCATTTGATTAACTTGTTATTATCTAGAAAATTGAGTAACTATCATGAGGTGAAGTTGAAGAAACAATTTGTTTTTTATTTTTTTTCCATATCTTTGCCTTCATCTCCATCTAGAGCCAGATTAATTGCTCCTACTAAAACAACTAAAAGAAAAAGTGAAGCAAGCTCAAACGGTACTAGAAATTTTTTTAACAACTATTACCCAATGTTTTGAACATCATTCTACTCAAACATATGTCAAAAAATGGATTTAAAAAGCACCAATAGAAGTGAAATATCTTATTCCACATTTCTTGAGAACTGACTCATTCGTTAGTAATCATTCCAACGAAGACAATTAAAACATTTATAGCTCCTACATAAACTAGCAATTGTGGAGTCACAATGAAATCTACATTTAATGCAAAATATAATAGAGGTATATATGTGAATACCAGCCTAATGAAACACGTAGAATTAGTGGTATTAATAAATGATATTTTTCCTATTCTTTCCACTAAGATACCTGTTTCTATTAATGCCAAAATAAATTCATCAATTTTGATAGATTCATTGTCCATAATTCCTAAATTTTATGTTTTAGTTTAATTAAATTGATTTTGAATAGTCTCTCTTTCTTTTCTTTGAATTATTTCTAATATGTGCACAGTTCCTAAATTAGATGTTTTAGTTTAATCAAATTTATTTGAATCATCTCTCTTTCTTTCTTTTTATTGATTTCTAATAGAATAGGTTTTTACAATCATATAAAAAAATAGTTCATAATCATAAAATTTAGTGGTTAAATTCTGAAAGATTAGATGGAAACATTGTGTGAAATTGAAATGGGTACATGGATTAAATTTGTTTGATCATAATTTAGTTTGTGATGTTCATAAGTAGAATGTTCATATTCTTTGGTCATTGATAAATAATTTTTCAGAAAGTACTCTCTACAATTACCATAAAAAAAGGAAGCTCCAAAATTGATGGTATAACTTCTTATATATACATATACATATTTATTAAGTTTATTTATTCATATTTATTCAAAGGTCCGCTCAATAATTAGTAGGTTCATGACATGGTTAAAAGCAAATTTCACATGCAATACATTTGTCAAATTTAGAAATGAATATGTCCATGGAATCATTTAGATGGTAGATATTTTTCATAAGGATACTAAACAGTTGTAGGTAGATGATTTGGGTGGTCTAAAGTAACCATGAATCCTTGAAAAATGTATTTTGCAGCCTCTACAACTTCTTGACCGTAGTTTTTAAATTTTATTATTATTGTTGTCATCATCGTAGAGAAAGATTTTTGTTTTTACCATTTATTTCAAACACAAAATTTTTAGGTAGGAAAAGGGGTTGAGAAATGCAAAGTTTTTTGTTAATACCTTTTTTCTTTCCTAACTTGATTCAACTACACTAATTTTGAAAATTTCTCAGTTTATTGATAAAATATGAAATGAGGTTGTTAACAATAAATTCCATAAGGCAATAGGCAAGAGAAATTTCCATCCGATATCTAATAATTGATCTCTTCGTACTCCAGGTAGGATCCATCTTGTCAAAATAGATACAAATAAAAACAAATAACATTTGGATAATGTAGTAAGGATATTTATAAATGGTTTCAACACATTGAAGGATTGATTGATTCTGGTGTTAATTGAATTATTTTGAATAAAATTTTCAACAAAGGGAATTGAAGATTTTCAACCCCTAAGATATAAAATTGTTACAAATAATGAAGAAATCAATAAATTAAAGTGAGAACAACCATAGAATAAAGTGAAATGTATCCCCAAATATTTAGTTCAATAACCTCCCACTAGCTCTTCTTCGACCTTTGGCAAGTTCAATGGCAACCTCTCACACTCTGCTAATGAAGAAATAAAAAAACATTATGACTCCAATTGGCTGACACCACACGTTCCAACTGAAAAACCATATTTGGATTGCTTTCTACTATATCAATGGTACTCTAGTCCTTGCTTTTGCCTACCTCTATTTCAAAAGCATACAAGAACGTGGGGTTTCATATGACCCCATTAAAACAAAACGTTCTTCAATTAGAATGTAATATTTTGCATTGTTTTTTCAATGAGATTCTATTAATAAATTTTTCCTTCTTAATCTATCTTAACCTTATTAAGTTTTGAAAGTGTATGAATCAAAAATTAGTTTTCTAATAAAAAAATAATATTTTTGTATTTTGACCCAATCTCATGTTTTTGCATAGAAAAGAACTCAATTATTTCTTTTTTTGCACAATTAATTCAATGAAATAATATTTGTTAATAAGGATTACTTCGTTTCAAACTTTCATTGTAGAAATAAATAAGATTATACTTGAGAGTGGAATCGTTTATAATTATTACCCATCCGTCACTACTCGGGGTGAAGTTTTTTCTTCTAGGTCAACAACAAGAAAATAGAATGATATATATATATATATATGTGTGTGTGTGTGTATGTGTGTGTGTATATATATATATATATATATATATATATATATATATATATATATATATATATATATATATATATATATATATATATACCCATATATATATATATAATTTGATTGTTGTTTTGTTTTCTTTGACTACTATCTCTCTTTGTTGACAACTTAGATTTCATACAAATTGCTTGTGTATATTAGTGTTTCTACATGTTTATTTTTTTTTCTAGGTATTAAAGAATTAGAAACTAACTACTAAATTTTCTCCAATCTAAGCCTAGATAAGGATAATCATTAACTTGGGATTAGACAACATGAATCTAATATACATTAAATATAATAAAATAAGTTTCTAGTATAAAGGGGTTCTTTTTTAAATTATGGTAAAAAGTTCTAATTAAATGCACACAAATAACTATTTGGTCTATTAATCAATTATTTTTTAAGGTGAAGCAAAGGAATCTAACCAAAAGTGTTTCCTTATTGGTTTTTAAACGAATCACACATAGGAATATCAACAATATGCACAAAGCTCGAGATATTTCATAATTAATAAATTGGGATGCAGCCCTTGGTCCCCCCAAGAAACAATATTTATCATTTGAATTGTATATTGACATAAGAATACCTAATGGAACGACACTTGAAATAGCAATCCAAGAAAAACACCAATATTAATCTTTTCTATCATAAATTTTTTTCCAAAAGGGATTACCAAATAAGTTCAAAAGACTAGTATGACCACAATAGATGGATCAATGATAAATCACCAAATATTACTTATATATAGCATGATATCTTCTTTTAGATGGAGTTTTATTCCATCAGCTAGAGATTGAATAATTCCCAATGAACCTACATATTATGGCCCCATGCCTTCTTGTAGTCCTGCCAATATTTTTCATTTGAGCCATACAATAACTAAAAATCATGAAATAACTACCGAAACTAGAGTGAAGTTATAAGATAAAATCCAAAGTGACTCAAAAAAGGTCACTATAATTTTTAACTCAATAAATAGTTGAGCTAATTATTTTTTGGAAAGTTTGATAACATTTTTTATTTTAAAGATCAACCTCTCCCATAATAACTTCCATGCTACCTAATATTGTTATAATATCTATGAGATTCATTCCTTTAAGGAGTTGAGGAAGAATCTACCAGTTTGCAGAGCCACGTGGTCAAATTTTAAATCTCCAAGGAAAAACAATATCATCTCCATCTAAGAAAACTTATAATTCTCCCTTGGGAGCTTCCACTCTCACATAATGTTCCTATCGAGGTAGTTCAAAAGTGGGGGAAGATTTCTTTCCATCAAACTGGTAGTTGATGCTCAGATATCAAGCTTAACATGTGATGATCGAGGATGACATGTATCACTTTTTCATTTCTCTAACATGTATAGTGTTCATGCCAATATATGTGAGGGATACCTCATTGAGCTTTTCTAGATTTATCTATTGAGAATGATGGCACATTTGTTTCTTGCCAGCTTACTCATTTGTGGACATTAGGATTTTCCTTGTTCTTTATATATTGCACTAGTTGTATTTTTATTTTAGGTCATGGTGTACATTCCTTTTATGTAATAGAATAAGAAGAAGAAGAAGAAGAAGAAGATTATTCTTCCTTGCCTCAATCTGTGTGTGAGCCCTCTTCCTTATCTCCTTCCTCGTGACCTCGTATCAGAGCTAGTGCCAGGATGTAGAGAGCTCGTGGAAAATGCCAAAAGTGAAGAGTAAGCGAGAAGGCATGGAGAAAGCATGATTCACAAATGACCTCATATTGCTATGAAAACTGACACGAAGGTAGAAGGCGTCAAAGTATTCTTTAGAGTTATCCCTTTAGGGTCACTTTTTTTTTGTCAGATTTTAGTTTCAGAGCCATCTCGACCTCTATTTTAAGCTCACAAGGTGGGGCCGATGGAAAAATCGGGTCAATTTGCAAAATTGTAACTTGCATCCTATTCAAAAGCACTCAGATATTCCAAATCTATAATTTCAAGCGATTCGGTGCACTATTGATACACGAAAACTATGTTTTTCTAGGGTTAAATTATCACATCTCAAGCAAAAGTGCTTCTTGTAATGTTTTTCCAGTGTTGTGAATTGCTACAAAAAATGACAAATGTAGATGGAATGAGTCAGCTTATGAGCGATAAGTTTGACAAGAACAACTTCCATGCTTGGAGATTCAGAATGAAACATTTCTTGATGGGAAAAGGTTGTTGGAAGTACATCAAAGGAGAGAACAAAAACACTCCACTATTACTAGAGAGGAATCAGACTGCGGACCAATTAAGAGCATATGAGGAATGGAATCAAGGAGCATGAAAGGTAATGTATTGGCTATCTATGAGCATACAATATAGCATGACTTGGCGCATACAAGATGCAAAGACCCCAAACAAGGCTTGCAACAGTTTGGTCACATTGTATGAGACCAATACAAACGCCTGAAAATTGCAACTCAAGAACGATTTTCATACACTAGAGAAAAAGGGTATTTTGGTAAGTGATTACTCCCTAAAAATCAAAAGCATATGTGAGTCACTTGCATCTATTGGCATGAATGTAGATGATGATGATAAGGTGGAAGTGTGCCTTCATGGTTTAGGAGCTTCATATAAGTAGTTCAGAACTTCTATACAGACTAGGGAAAATATTTTGAATTTTGTTGATCTTGTATCCATGCTGATTATTGAAGAAAATAATATTGGTGAGGATTCAAACTCCCAAGGAAAACCTAGTTCTAAGCAATTATTCTACTCTGGAAAAGGAAGAGGTAGAGGTAGAGGCTTTGAAAGTGGAAGATGACACAATAAACAAGACCAAGATCAACAACAGAACCATGTAGGAGGTAGAGGAAAATTTTGAGGGAGGGGGAGCCAAAGAGTCCATAGAAATTTCCAAATAAATGATTCAAGTAATGACAATAAAGGATGTTGGAATTGTGGTAAACTTGGAGACTTTGAACGTGATTGCAGGTTGAAGAGTCAAAATAAAAAAAGGCAACAAAACAACTATGCATCCACAAGTGTAGATGATTCTGAGAAGTTGTTCATGGTTAAACATCACATGATGAATACGATGTTTTTTGATGCTTCAAAATCGCATTGTAATGTCTACTATGTTGATTCAAGTGCTTCAAATCACATGATGAGTCATGAAGAATGGTTTTGTAGTTTGCAAAAATTGGCAGTTTGTAAATATGTTGAAATAGGTGATGTCACATCACACCTTATTGAGCATGCAAGAAACATAGCACTGTCTATGGAGGACATGAAGGTAAAACATCTTGCTAATGTGTTGCATGTTCCAAATATAGCAAAGAATGTAGTTTTTGTTGGATAAATGGTTGACTAGGGATTACAAGTCAGGTTCCATGATGATGGGTCATATGTAGAAGAGTACAAACAAGATGGACGAGTGATTTCCAAAGGAAACAAAGTGGATAGGATGTTCACCTTAAATGTGAAAATTCCTTAAATGAATGCAACCATGTTTGCAAAAGTTGCAGGAGTTATTGTTGATATAGAGATTTGGGACAAAAAAATTGGACATGCAAACTTCTAGAGGTTGAAATTGATGCAGTCAAAGCAGATTGTCAATGGACTACCAAATCTCAAGGTTGTAGAGATGCAAAAGGTATGTGTAGCATGTCAATTTGATAAACAGTCAAGAGCATCATTTTCGCATGACAATCATGTTAGTGAGAACGTGCTAGAAATAGTACATACAGATGTTTGGGGTCCTATAGAGACCACATCTATGGGTGGTTGCAAGTTTTATGTTACTTTCATTGATGGGCATACACAAAAAGTATGGGTACGTTTCATGAAAGAGGAGTGATGTGTTCACCCATTTCCAAAACTTTAAAGCTTTGGTGGACAAGCAGATAGGAAAGTATATTCAAACATTAAGATCTGATGGAGGAGGTGAATACATGTCAAATGAGTTTACCAACTTTCTTAAAAGTCATGGAATTTTATCTCAATTTTCATGCAGGTACACACCACAACAGAATGGCATTGTTGAATTCAAAAATAGATGTATTGTAGAAATAGCAAGAGCCTTGATGGTTGAGAAGAATATGCCTCATTGTTATTGGGCAGAAGTTGTGCACACTGCTGTATACATCATGGATACAACTTCAATTGGTGTTGTACATCAAGTTCCACATGGAGAGAAATTCATAGGTAAAAAGACAAACTTATCACATATGAACGTTTTTTGTTGTATTGCATATGCACACATTCCAGAAAAGTTGAGGACCAAGCTTGATCCAAAAGCAGAAAAATGTATCTTCATTGGGAACTCCCTTGAGCAAAAGGGATATAAATGTTATAACCCACTCACAAGACAAGTGAAGGTAAGAGATGTGGTATTTGATGAAATATCAAGTTTCTATGCAGATGCAAAAGGTGGAATTAATCCTCAACCAAATGACAAAGAAAATGGTGAAAAATTAAGTGCAAAATCTCAAGTTTTGAGTGGACCAACTGTATCACCAAGCAATAGTTATGTCACTCTAGCACAATGGTGAGTACCAACATGATGAGATCAACCTCATAAATGTCAATCCATGAAGATGTGAGAACTGTTATGACGACCATGAGCAACATTGGAAAACAATGTCACATCAGTCCAAAATCCATTTAGGGCAAAAACCCTAATTTTGGTAAGTCATTTTTGGCACAAAAATGGGTAAAATTTTTATGAGCCTATCTTGTAGAGCTTGAAGAGAGCTTTCCAATGCTATATGACATTTAGTAATCAGAGATCATATTTGGGAGAAACCCCTAACCCTAATTTTTGCCTGATTTAGGTTTTTACCTCATTTGATAGCTCTCATATTGGAGATCATAAAAATGTTGGCAGATCATTCTTTAGGTGGTCAGAAGTGTGAGAAAACAGGTCAAGAAGCACTTTCAGTGATTAATTTAAAAATAAAGCAAAAGCAATTTAAAAAGCGATGAGATTAAAATAAAGCACTTTTTAGTGAGTTTTTCGCATGAGACATTCAAGGCTATATAAAGAAGTGTTCGGGTCACTTCTAGGATCATCCTACACCAATTGTCCCTCATTAGAGGTGGTGCTCTAGTAAACATGGGGCAGCCATGGTGCACTCTAGAAGCATGTTGAGGAGCAGCTATGGAGCTCTTCTTGGAGAAGAGTGTGCTCACACTCTTGCTTATGGAGAGGACTTACTTATCAGCAGCTTGGTGGTGTGGATAAGCCATCTACATGATGTATTTGAAGATTGTCTTCTACATGAAGATTTCGGTGTACTTCAAAGACATTGGATGGAGGTTAACATAAGATTTACATCTTATGTTAAGAATTCAGATACATATTCCCTTTATGCACACAGGTACTACTTGGAGTTTATGGAGGCAGTGGCATCCATACTAGGAGTCCTATTCGACATATCTAAAGGAGAATCAGTACATGCATGCTACATGCATTTGGATGAGGTGTTAGAGAAGATGTTTCCATATGAGTATGAGGATTTCTGTCAGCAACATGTTAGCATTAAATGCTAATTCTGTAAGTATGTGATCTTTCACACACACATCTGATTTAGGGTCTTCCATAGCCTAAATTCAGATTAGGGTTTGCTGAATATCAGTTTCCAACTGATCCTTCCTCTTTCTGTCACTCATATTCACTCTTCTACAACCTATCAGGTCACACATCTCATACATATTCATATTTCTATTCCTACATCTAACTATTCTTGTAAATTTTGTACGTACACTCTTCCATCTATTTCAGTTCACATAGAGTGGTTGAGATTTTGACTCCCACATTGTAAATTGACATTTGTATATATGATGGTGTGAGTAAGCAGTGGCTTACGTAACACTTTACACATGTTTTCTAATCTTTCTCTATCTTTGTCTCATCATTTGTATGATTAAGTATGGTATGTTCATGTTTTGTCAATATTGGAAGATTGCTTAAATTTGTGTTGTAGATCCTGGATCTATGGAACTATGGACCTATGGTATTAATTATGGGCCTACTAAATTTTCAACATTTGGTATCAGAGCATTCAGGCTCTCAGATTCTCAGGTTCCCAGACTTCTAGGTTTACAACATATGATTTAAGAGCATCTTCTAACATATGACATTTGACATACACACTTAATCTAGATGAGTAGAGATTTGAGAATTAGACAATTCAGTCACATGTTTATTCATCAGTGTGGAAGTATGAAGTTGATGACCTGTTAGCAACCGAATACTTTTGGAAGAGTATGAAAATACTTTACAGAAGTATTGTTTGAAGACCAAGACTTGATGAAGAGAAGGATACTTCAAATTCAAGGAAAAACAATGGTTTGGAGAAGATGAAGGAACTAGGTAAACATCAAATCACAGGTATTAGTTCCTACTATCAGATTATCATTTGCAGGTCATATCTTAGAAGAGCATGTATGAAGAGATTTCACTACAACATATCAGGCGTATACCGAGGCTTCTACCGAGGAAAATGAATGGGCACGATTTTGCCCCGACCTCGGTGTAAGGGTCCGTGTAGGCGTCGGAACCAAAGCGTCGGTATATGTGTTGGTATAAGCATCGGTGTATGCGTCAGTATAAGCGATGGTATGCCCCTGGGCAAAATAGTCGGTATAAGCATCGGTATGTGCCTGGGGATACCGACGCTTATACCGTCGCCTATACCGACGACCATATCTACAAAATTTTTTTGGGCAGAGTGTGTTGTCTCTTGCTACAGCAACATTCCCATGTTGTTGTGTAGCAAAAGACAATCCACTCTGCCCAAGAAAAACCCAACTACATGTGACATGTATGACAAGCAACAAAAAAATGATTTGATAAAGTAAAACATACTGTCAAATACAAAAGACGTGAGCAAAATGAATCATGAATCGTGTACAAAGAAATGGGACACATAGACATGATATTTATAAACAACAACTAGAACACATGTATATGTGTGTCTGCCTATATATATACATGTGTATGTGTACATGTATTATGTGTGTATATTTCTATATGTGTAAATATTTATCTGCATGTGTAAAAACCATAAAACCCTAATCCTAAAGACCTAAACCTAAAACAGGTGTATGTGTGTATGCTTGTATATGTATATGTGTAGGTGAATATATATATGTGTATGTGTGTGTATGCATATGTGTATCTATGTAAAAATCCTAAAACCCTAATTTTGAAGACCTAGACCTAAAACATGTATGTGTGTGTGTATGCACGTGTATATATATATATATGTATGTGCATATGTATTATGTGTTCATATGTGTGTATGTGTGTATGCATGTGTGTATATATGTAAAAGCCAAAAACCCTAACCCTAACCCTAAAACATGCATATGTGTGTATGTATATGTCACGTGTGTGTATGTATGCATGTGTGTGCGTGTGACTCTCTCTCTCTCTATGTGTATGTGTGTATGTATGTATGTATGTATGTGTGTCTGTATGTATGTATGCATGTGTGTGTATGTATGTGTGTGTATGCATATGTGTATGTGTATGTGTATGTGTATGTGTATGTGTATGTGTATGTGTATGTGTATGTGTATGTGTATGTGTATGTGTATGTGTATGTGTATGTGTATGTGTATGTGTATGTGTATGTGTATGTGTATGTGTATGTGTATGTGTATGTGTATGTGTATGTGTATGTGTATGTGTATGTGTATGTGTATGTGTATGTGTATGTGTATGTGTATGTGTATGTGTATGTGTATGTGTATGTGTATGTGTATGTGTATGTGTATGTGTATGTGTATGTGTATGTGTATGTGTATGTGTATGTGTATGTGTATGTGTATGTGTATGTGTATGTGTATGTGTATGTGTATGTGTATGTGTATGTGTATGTGTATGTTGTATGTGTATGTGTATGTGTATGTGTATGTGTATGTGTATGTGTATGTGTATGTGTATGTGTATGTGTATGTGTATGTGTATGTGTATGTGTATGTGTATGTGTATGTGTATGTGTATGTGTATGTGTATGCGTATGTGTATGCGTATGCGTATGCGTATGCGTATGCGTGTATGTATGTGTATGTGTATGTGTGTGTATGTGTATGTGTATGTGTATGTGTATGTGTATGTGTATGTGTATGTGTATGTGTATGTGTATGTGTGTATGCATGTGTATATGTGTGCATGTGTGTATGTATTATGTGTTTATATGTGTAAAAGTAAAAAACCCTAATCCTAAAACCCTAACCCTAAAACATGTATATGTGTGTTTGTGTGGATGTAAATGTGATGTGTGTGTATGTGTATGTGCATGTATGCATGTGTGTGTACACGTGTGTGCATGTATATGTGTGTGTGTATGTATGCATATGCATATGCATATGCATATGCATATGTGTATGTAATATGTATGCATCTCTGTATATGTATCTCTATGTCTCTCTCTTTGCATATGCATATGTGTAAGTAATATGTATGCATCTGTGTGTATGTATCTCTATGTCTCTCTCTTTCTCTCTATCTATATCTCTCTCTTTATCTCTCTCTCTCTCTCTCTCTCTCTCTCTCTCTCTTTCATCTCTCTCTCTCCCTCTTTCTCTCTCTCTTATTCTCTCTCTCTATCTCTATTTATAATAAATAACAAAACAATCACTTACATCGATGTAATTCTTTTGAACGCTCTCATCAAAGCCCAATTGACATCGTCTCTTGTCAAATTCCAAAGAATCAAAGCCAAAAATCTCCTGCAAAACAAAAGAAAAGAGTGTACATGCATGTGTGTATGCATGTATGTATGTGTGTGTACATGCAAATATGTGCGTATGTATCTCTCTCTTTCTTTCATCTCTCTCTCTCTATCTCACTCTATATCAATCGAAAACAAAACAAATCACTTACACCGATGTAATTGTTTGGAGCGTTGTCGTCAAAGTCCACTTAATGTTTTCCTTCCTCGAATTCCAAAGAACTGATGCCAAAAAGCTCCTGCAAAACAAAAGAAAAGAGAAATTCATAAACCCTAAGCCTAAAACCCTAAGCCTAAAACCCTAAGCCTAAAACCCTAAGCCTAAAACCCTAAGCCTAAAACCCTAACCCTAAAACATGTATATGTGTGTATGTGTGTATGTATATGTGATGTGTGTGTATGTGTATGTGCATGTATGCATGTGTGTGTATACATATGTGAGTGTGTATACATATGTGAGTGTGTATATATATATGTGTGTGTATGTAATATGCATGTGCATATGTATGTATGTGTGTGTACATGCATATCTGTGTGTATGTATGTATGCATATGCATGTGTGTATGCACATATGTGTGTGTATACATATGTGAGTGAGTATGTAATATGCATGTGTGTATGTATGTATGTGTGTGTACATGCAAATATGTGTGTATGTATGTATGCATATGCATGTGTGTGTGTACACGTGTGTATGTATATGTGTGTATAGATGTATGTATATATGTGAGTATGAGAATGAATATGTGTGTGTATGTATATGCATGTGTGTATCTAATATGCATGTGTGTATGTAATATGCATGTTTGTATGTAATATGCATGTATGTATGTATATGTGTGTATGCATGTGAGTATGTAATATGTATATGAATGTATATGCATGTGTGTTTGTAATATGTATGTGAGTGTATATGTAATATGCATGTGTGTATGTAATATGTATGTGAGTATGTGTATGCATATGTGTGTGTATGTATGTATGCATCTCTCTCTCTATCTCATTCTCTTTCTATTTCATCTCTCTCTCTTTCACTCTCTCTCTATCTTTCTCTTTCATCTCTCTCTCTTCTCTCTCTCTCTCTCTCTCTCTCTCTCTCTCTCTCTCTCTCTCTCTCTCTCTCTCTCTCTCTCTCTCTCTCTCTCTCTCTCTCTCTCTCTCTCTCTGTCTCTCTCTCTCTCTCTCTCTCTCTCTCTCTCTCTCTCTCTCTCTCTCTATGTTTCTCTAGATCTCTCTCTTTCTTTCATCTCTCTCTATCTCACTCTATATCAATCGAAAACAAAACAATCACTTACATCGATGTAATTGTTTGGAGCGTTGTCATCAAGGTCCACTTAATGTTGCCCTTCGTCGAATTCCAAAGATTTGATGCCAAAAAGCTCCTGCAAAACGAAAGAGAAGAGAAATTAGAAAAGGGAAAACACAAAGAAAGAGAAAGGGTGCTACAGTATGTGCAATTCTTACCAAAATTTCAGATCTAGAGAAACAGAGATGTAGAGAAAGAGAGAGAGAGAGAGAGAGAGAGAGAGAAAGAGAGAGAAAGAGAGAGAAAGAGAGAGATGTGTGTACACAGTAGGTTCGGAATGTAGTTCGCGCACGCAAACTCGATAGTAGCAAAATTTGGTTCAAAATGCAAGCAGATGTCGAATTTTTGTTCTCGGGCCCAGTTAAAAGTTACCTCGGTATAAGCGTCGGTATGAGCATCGGTATGAGCGTCGGTATAAGCGTCGATAACTTATACTAAAGTACGGATGCCTATACCGGTGCTCATACCAATACCGACGATTAAATGACCGTCGGTATTGCATCCGTGGTTTTTCAAGCATTTTCAACAGTCATACCGACGTCGAGGGGTGACCGTCAGTATGGGCAACGTCGGTATGCCCCTCATATGTTGTAGTGTTTGAAGGATTGAAGAAAAGCTTTAATACACTTTCATTATTTGAAAGTAAAAGCATTAGCTACATCAAAAAAGGTATCTAGAGGTTGTTCTTGACAATTTTGATGATTTCTTTCATGGTAAGAAAGCTCATCTAAGAAGACAAATTTGGAGATGAGATGAGTTTTGTTTTCAGCCAACTTTGTGTTGTAAGTTGGTTGGATATCTAGGTATAGAATTTGATCTAGGTACTCTAGTAGAGAGGTAATTCAGCATTTAGCCAAAAGGTTGGTAAGTTCAGTCATATCAGTCACATTTGAAGCAGAGTTTTGATTCAAAGATATGAGGAGATGGTAAAACATGATTCTATGTTCACTTCCATTTGTATACCATGTTTATTTTGTCTCTTACTCTTAGCACTAGAGGAAGAGAAAAGATCATTTGAAGAAGTCAAGGGTACTTGCTACATCAAGATGAAGAGAACAAAAGGTATGGAAGATAAGGTTGAAGATGTTGACATCATCAAGTGGAAGAAAGATGCAGTAGAAGAAAGTCCAACATTTCCAAAGGGAAAGTAAGACTTCCTTTTCTTTTATATTTTCCATATACTTTTCCTACTTTTATCCTCTACACCCAAAGACAAGTCTACGAGAAAATCTTGTGAAGAAGATAGTTTAAAGAAGAAGTAGTTGCTTGTTTTGCACTATAGATGCTTGTTTTGCACTATAGATGCTTGTTTTGCACTATCCTTGGTCATGTTTTAGTAGGTTTTGACAAAGAATTGCATCAAGAGAAAGAAAGACAGCTTATATGTTTTAACTTATTTGTGTATGAGTTATGTATAAGTTGAAGATTTTGAGCAGGCATTGAGTAGGCAGCTATATGTTCCCTCAAAGAATTCTTGGAGTGTCAATTCAGAGCTACTTGGTATATGACAAGTTGCAAAGAAGTATATTTCTTCTTTATCCAACTCTTGAGGTAAAAGAGTATTTGTAGCAGATGTTGGAGAGTTGGAGTAAGGTCTTTGTTTGGAAAAGGTACCTCATATTCTGTATAGTCAGTATATTCAGAAAAATTTAGAGTTTTTCAAGATAAAAATTCAAAAAAATCAATATTTTTTTTAGAATTTTAGTGTTTTCAAAAAATTCAAAATTTTAGAATTTGCAAGAAAATTATGAAAATTTCAGTATTTTCAGAAAACTCAATATTTTTAGAAAATTTAGAAAATTTCAATATTTTGAGAAAATTCAGAAAAATCAAAATATTCAAAAAATTTAAAAAATTTGGATTTTTGTGTTGTACCAATCAGTTGAAGAATTTAATTTCTATGATTGTCTAGATTTTTGGATACATGCTTGGTGTTCCATCAGATCCTATCACTTGATTGAGAAGTGGAGTTAGCCAAAGAAAGTCAAGCAGATATTATCACATTTCACCCAGGTAGAATATGAAGATATGAAGTATCAACTTGCAACTTTTGGAGTTCTCAAGGTGAGAGTTTGTCCACTTATTTTTCAAGTAGGAGTTGCTAATTCTTCGGAAGGATTTGGTTAAAGAAAAGTTTTACAACTTTATGTGAGAAGCATGGAAACTTAGAGACATTCAAGTAGCAAATCAAACATTCACTCATGAAGGTTCGACGAGAGGAGATTCTACACAAGTATTTTTTTAGAGAGATCTTGAAGATCTTGAGTATATGAGTCAGTTGTCTATCCTTTGTTTGAATAATTCTTAGCATTGGAAGAAGTAAGTCAAAGATTCAGATTCTATCAGATTTGTGTAGCAGAGAAAAAGAAGAAGATATTTGTTATGTTGCAGAAGATTATGGATCCTAAAATTTTGTTTCAGATACAGAAATTGATCACTGAATATCAGATTTATTGAAAGAAGGAAGACGTTCTAGATTTCATAAAGTCTGATATATTTGAAGAATTCTAGATACTAGTGTTAAATCATTTAGGGGGTGATGAAACATGAAGACTTATTTTCAGCCATATGTGAAAGAATGCAAAGTAATACCTATAGGTATTCCTGTATCAGGTATTCCTATATCAGGTATTCCTATATTTCCTTTGTTAGTTTCTCTTTATGTTCCAGCTCTGAATGAAGAAGGAAGAAGGAGAATGTCTAGAGAAAGTTCCTGTTAGGTGTTTCTGTTCGGAAGAAAGTTCCAGAATTCTATTGCAAAGAAACTCAATATTTCAGAGAGTTATGTTACTTTTGAGGTGCACACATTTATGTTTATACTAGACTCTGAAGGAAAGAGGTATGAAAGATTTATAGATAGAACAAGGATAAAGACAAGATGACATCATAGATATGAAATTTTGGTGAGACTCATGAGTTGAGTTGAGTTGAGTACAGTCAGAGATGAACCAGCTAGTGTTCATAATACACTAAGTTGTGAGTTGTCAGTCACAAGTCCTAGGATTTAGTTTCTGATTCTCTTTAGTGTATTTACATGACAGAGCATAAATACGTTGAGAAACCTTTCTTAAGGTAAATGCAAATATGTGCATCCTAGTGTATGCTTACAGGTTTGAGAAGACAAGAGATAGCAGGTTCAGAGTCAGTACATGCTACATATGTTGTCAAGCAGTGATTACTTGATGTGTACACTATTAGATATCTAGTTTGCATATTTTCTATGGTATTATGGTTCATATTCAGCAAATTCAGAGTTTTGAACTTTGAAGAAGTTCAAATTCAGTTTTGAAGAAGACTTTTGGAAATAAAGTTTTGAAGGTCCTTCAGAAAGACAAGTTTGAAGCTTATGTCAGTGTAAAGATTAATGAAGTTACATATCTAATTCAGTTTGTACCAATATGACATTGTAGGGGGGATTATTGGAAAACAATGTCTCATCAGTCCAAAATCCATTTAGGGAAGAAACACTAATTTTGGTACTGTCATTTTTGGCACAAAAATGGGTAAAATTTTTATGAGACTATCTTGTAGAGCTTGAAGAGAGATTTCCAATGGTATATGACATTCAGTCATCAGAGATCAGATTTGGGAGAAAACCCTAGCCCTAATTTTTTGTTGATTTAGGGTTTTACCTCATTTGATAGCTCTCAGCTTGGAGATCATAAAAATGTTGTCAGATCATTCATCGGGTGGTCAGAAGTGTGAAAAAGCAGGTCAAGAAGCACTTTGAGTGATTAATTTAAAAATAAAGCAAAAGCAAATTAAAAAGAGATGAGATTAAAATAAAGCGCTTTTTAATGAGTTTTCCGCATGAGACACTCAAGGCTATAAAAAGAAGTGTTTGGGTCACTTCTAGGATCATCCTCCACCAATTCAACGCTAGCTTTGGTCCCTCATTAGAGGTGGTGCTCTAGCACACATGGGGTAGCCATGGTGCACTCTAGAAGCATGTTGAGGAGCAGCTATGGAGTTCTTCTTTGAGAAGAGTGTGCTCACACTCTTGCTTATGGAGAGGACTTACTTATCAGCAGCTTGGCGGTGTGGATCAGCCATCTACATGATGTATTTGAAGATTGTCTTCTACATGAAGATTTCAGTGTACTTCAAAGACATTGGATGGAGATTAACATAAGATTTGCATCTTATGTTAAGAATTCAGGTACATATTCTCTTTATGCACACAGGTACTACTTGGAGTTTGTGGAAGCAGTGGCATCCATATCAGGAGGAGTCATATTCAGCATATCTAAAGGAGAATCAGTACATGCATGCTACATGCATTCGGATGAGGTGTTAGAGAAGATGTTTCCATATGAGTATGAGGATTGCTATCAGCAACATGTTAGCATTCAATGCTAATTCTGTAAGTATGTGATCTTTCATACACACATCTGATTTAGGGTCTTCCATAGCCTAAATTCAGATTAGGTTTTGCTAGATATCAATTTCCAACTGATCCTTCCTCTTTCTGTCACTCATATTCACTCTTCTACAACCTATCAAGTCACAGATCTCATACATATTCACATTTTTGTTCCTACATCTAAATACTCTTGTAAATTTTGTACATACACTCTTCCATCTATTTCGGTTCACATAGAGTGGTTGAGATTTTGACTCCCACATTGTAAATTGACATTTGTATATATGATAGTGTAAGTAAGCAGTGGCATATGTAACAGTTTACACATGTTGTCTGATCTTTCTCTATCTTTATCTCATCATTTGTATGATTAAGTGTGGTATGTTCATAATTTGTCGATATTGGAAGATTCCTGAAATTTGTGTTGTAGATCCTCGATCTATTTATGGGCCTACTAAATTTCTAACATTTGGTATCAGAGCATTTAGGCTCTCATATTCTCACGTTCCCAGACTTCCAAGTTTACAACATATGATTTAAGAGCATCTTCTAACATTTGACATTTGACATACACACTTAATCTAGATGAGTAGAGATTTGAGAATTAGACAATTCAATCACATGTTTATTCATCAGTGTGGAAGTATGAAGTTGATGATCTGTTAGTAGCCGAATACTTTTGGAAGAGTATGAAAATACTTTACAGAAGTATTGTTTGAAGACCAAGACTTGATGAAGAGAAGGCTACTTCAAATTCAAGGAAAAACAATGGTTTGGAGAAGATGAAGGAACGAGGTAAACATCAAATCACACGTATTAGTTCCTACTATCAGATTATCATTTGTAGGTCATATCTTAGAAGAGCAGGTATGAAGAGATTTGAAGGATTGAAGAAGAGCTTTAATACACTTCCATTATTTGAAAGTAAAAGCATTAGCTACATCAAAACAGGTATCTAGAGGTTGTTCTTGACTGTTTTGATGATCTCTTTCATGGCAAGAAAGCTCATCTAAGAAGACAAATTTGGAGATGAGATGAGTTTTTTTTTCAGCCAACCTTGTGTTGTAAGTTGGTTTGATATCTACGTATAGAATTTGATCTAGGTACTCTAGAGAGGTAATATAGCATTTAGCCAAAAGGTTGGTAAATTCAGTCATATCTGTCACATTTGAAGCAGATTTTTGATTCAGAGATATGAGGAGATGGTAAAACATGATTCTATGTTCACTTCCATTTGTATACCAGTTCATTTGAAGAATTCAAGAGTACTTGCTACTTCAAGATGAAGAGAACAAAAGGTATGGAAGAGAAGTTTGAAGATGTTGACATCATCAGGTGGAAGAAGGATGCAATAGAAGAAAGTCCAACATTTCCAAAGGAAAAGTAAGACTTCCTTTTCTCTTATATTTTCCATATACTTTTCCTCTACACCCAAAGACAAGTCTACGAGAACATCTTGTGAAGAAGATAGTTTAAAGAAGAAGCAGTTGCTTGTTTTGCACTATACATGCTTGTTTTGCACTATACATGCTTGTTTTGCACTATACTTGGTCATGTTTTAGTAGGTTTTGACAAAGAATTGCATTAAGAGAAAGAAAGGCAGCTTGTATATTTTTAATTCATATGTGTATGAGTTATCTATAAGTTGAAGATTTTGAGCAGGCATTGAGCAGGTAGCTATATGTTCCCTCAAAGAATTCTTGGAGTGTCAATTCACAGCTACTTGGTATATGACAAGTTGCGGAGAAGTATATTTCTTCTTTATCTAACTCTTGAGGTAAAAGAGTATTTGTAGCAGATTTTGGAGACTTGGAGTAAGGTTTTTGTTTGGAAAAGGTACCTCATATTCTGTATATTCAGTATATTCAAAAAATTTAGGGCTTTTCAGGATAAAAATTCAAAAAAATCAGTATTTTCAGAATTTTAGTGTTTTCAAAAAATTCAAAATTTTAGAATTTGCAGGAAAATTATGAAAATTTCAGTATTTTCAGAAAACTCAGTATTTTCAGAAAATTTTAGAAATTTAAATATTTTGAGAAAATTCAAAAACTTCAAAAAATTCAGAAAATTCAGATTTTTGTGTTGTACCAGTCAGTTGAAGAATTTACTTTCTATAATTGTCTAGATTTTTGGATACATGCTACACTTGATTGAGAAGTAGAGTTACCCAAAGAAAGTCAAGCAGATATTTTCACATTTCACCCGGGTAGAATATGAAGATATGAAGTATCAACTTGCAACTTTTGGAGTTCTCAAGGTGAGAGTTTGTCCACTTATGTTTCAAGTAGGAATTGCAAATTCTTGAGAAGGATTTGGTTAAAGAAAAGTTTTACAACTTTATGTGAGAAGCATGGACACTTAGAGACATTCAAGTAGCAAATCAAACATTCAATCATGAAGGTTTGATGAGAGCAGATTCTACACAGGTATTTTGTTAGAGAGATCTTGAAGATCTTGAGCATTTATGAGTTAATTGTCTATCCTTTGTTTGAAAAATTCTTAGCATTGGAAGAAGTAAGTCAAAGATTCAAATTCTATCAGATTTGTGTAGCAGAGAAAAAGAAAAAGGTACTTGTTATGTTGCAGAAGATTATGGATCCTAAAATTTTGTTTCAGATACAAGAATTGATCACTGAAGATCAGATTTATTGAAAGAAGGAAGATCTTCTAGATTTCATAAATTTTGATATATTTGAAGAATTCTGGATACTAGTGTTAAATCATTCAGGGGGGTGATGAAACATGAAGACTTATTTTCAGCCATATGTGAAAGAATGCAAAGTAATACCTATAGGTATTCCTATATCAGGTATTCCTATATCAAGTATTCCTATATCAGGTATTCCTATATTAAGTATTCCTATATCAGGTATTCCTATATTTCCTTTGTCAGTTTCTCTTATTGTTCCAACTTTGAAAGAAGAAGGAAGAAGGAGAATGTCTGGAGAAAGTTCCTGTTAGGTGTTCCAGTTCGGGAGAAAATTCTAGAATTCTATTGCAAAGAAACTTGATATTTCAGGGAGGTATGTTACTTTTGAGTTGTGCACATTTATGTTTATACCAGACTCTAAAGGAAAGAGGTATGAAAGACTTACAGATAGAACAAGGATAAAGACAAGATAACATCATAGATATGAAATTTTGGTGAGACTCAAGTTGAGTTGAGTTGAGTACAATCAGAGATGAACTAGCTACTGTTCATAATACACTAAGTTATGAGTTGTAAGTCACAAGTCCCAGGATTTAGTTTCTGATTCAGTTTAGTGTATTTACATGACACAGCAGAAATACGTTGAGAAACCTTTCCTAAGGTAATGACAAATATGTGCATCCTAGTGTATGCTTACAGGTTTGAGAAGACAGGAGATAGCAGGTTTAGAGTCAGTACATGCTACATATATTGTCAAGCAGTGATTGCTTGATGTTTACACTATTGGATATCTTGTTTGCATATTTTCTCAAGTATTATGGTTCATATTCAGCAAATTCAGAGTTTTGAAGTTTGAAGAAGTTCAAATTCAGTTTTGAAGAATACTTTTGAAGATAAACTTTTGAAGGTCCTTCACAAAGACAAGTTTGAAGCTTATGTTAGTTTAAAGATGAATGAAGTTACATATCCAATTCAGTTTGTACCAATATGACATAGCAGGGGGGATTGTTGGAAAACAATGTCACATCACTCCAAAATCCATTTAGGGCAAAAACCCTAATTTTGGTACTTAGTCGTTTTTGGCACAAAAATGGGTAAATTTTTTATGAGCCTATCTTGTAGAGCTTGAAGAGAGCTTTCCAATGGTATATGACATTCAATCATCAGAGATCAGCTTTGGGAGAAAACCCTAATCCTGATTTTCTATTGATTTAGAGTTTTTACCTCATTTGATAGCTCTCAACTTGGAGATCATAAAAATGTTGTGAGATCATTCATCAGGTGCTTAGAAGTGTGAAAAAGCAGGTCAAGGAGAACTTTTAGTGATTAATTTAAAAATAAAACAAAAGCAATTTAAAAAGCGATGAGATTAAAATAAAGCGCTTTTTAGTGAGTTTTTCACATGAGATGCTCAAGGCTATATAAAGAAGTGTTTGGGTCACTTCTAGGATCATCTACACCAATTGCAACGCCACCTTTGGTCCCTCATTAGAGTTGGTGCTCTAGCACACATGGGGCAGCCATGGTGCACTCTAGAAACATGTTGAGGAGCAGCTATGGAGTTCTTCTTGGAGAAGAGTGTGCTCAACTCTTGCTTATGGAGAGGACTTACTTATCAGCAATTTGGTGGTGTTGAATTCAGATTAGGGTTTGCTGAATATCAGTTTCCAACTGATCCTTCCTCTTTCTATCACTCATATTCACTCTTCTACAAGCTATCAGGTCACACATCTCATACTTATTCAGATTTCTGTTCTTGCATCTGAATATTCTTGTAAATTTTGTACATACACTCTTCCATCTATTTCTGTTCACATAGAGTGGTTGAGATTTTGACTCCCACATTGTAAATTGACATTTGTATATATGATAGTGTGAAGCAATGGCTTACGTATACTTTACACACGTTGTCTAATATTTCTCTATCTTTGTCTCATCATTTGTATGATTAAGTGTGGTATGTTCATGTTTTGTCAATATTGGAAGATTGTTGAAATCTGTGTTGTAGATCCTAGATCTATGGAACTATGGACCTATGGTATTAGTTATGGGCCTACTAAATTTCCAACATTTGGTCTTAGAGCATTCAGGCTCTTAGATTCTCAGGTTCCCAGACTTCCAGATTTACAACATATGATTTAAGAGCATCTTCTAACATTTGACATTTGACATACACACTTAATCTAGATTAGTAGAGATTTGAGAATCAGACAATTCAGTCACATGTTTATTCATCAGTGTGGAAGTATGAAGTTGATGGTCTGTTAGCAGCCGAATACTTTTGGAAGAGTATGAAAATACTTTACAGAAGTATTGTTTAAAGACCAAGACTTGATGAAGAGAAGGCTACTTCAAATTCAAGGAAAAACAATGGTTTGAAGAAGATGAAGGAACCAGGTAAACATCAAATCACAGGTATTAGTTCCTACTATCAGATTATCATTTGCAGGTCATATCTTAGAAGAGCAGCTATGAAGAGAATTGAAGGATTGAAGAAGAGCTTTAATACACTTTCATTATTTGAAAGTAAAAGCATTAGCTACATCAAAACAGGTATCTAGAGGTTGTTCTTGACAGTTTTGATGATCTCTTTCATGGCAAGAAAGCTCATCTAAGAAGAAAAATTTGGAGATGAGATGAGTTTTGTTTTCAGCCAACCTTGTGTTGTAAGTTGGTTGCATATCTAGGTATAGAATTTGATCTAGGTACTCTGGGGAGGTAATTCAGCATTTAGCCAAAAGGTTCGTAAATTCAATCATATCATTCGCATTTGAAGCAGAGTTTTAATTCAGAGATATGAGGAGATGGTAAAACATGATTCTATGTTCACTTCCATTTGTATACCATGTTTATTTTGTCTCTTACTCTCAGCACTAGAGGAAGAGAAATGTTATATGGAGTAACCCCTAAGAAGAGGTGTGAACCAGAGAAGTTGTTCCCTAAAATAGGGGGTTCATTGGAGAGTATTTATTATCTGGTATCGGAGCAGGACAACGCCAACAGATGCCGCATGCGCGACGGACGCCACACAGCACACATACGCCCGATGAGTCCACAGCAGAAGCCCACGAAGGGGGCCTCTTTCTCCTCCCCTCCTCTCTAGTTGGAGAAGGTATGAAGTGAATCTTCTATATATACTAGAGCTCTCAACGAATTTCTTCTGCATATGGGATAATTCGCTCCATCGGCAACCATCCTGCGCCATTTTCGAACTTATCAACAAGTTAAGCTCGCGCTTGGAGAAAATTCGAGTTTTTTTTAATCTTTGGGGGAATAAAATCCATGAATTAGATCAAGATTTTGTAAGAATGATGAAGTACATATGTAATATGGGCTGTGGAGATGGGGTAGGGGCCTTGGGTTGATTCAAAAAAGCTTCATTTCTTCAGTTTCGAAGTTTCCAAAGTCATCCATCTATGAAGATGAAGTTTTTCACTTTCGATCGGTGACATACCCGACTTCTCCGCACCACATCTCCCTCATACAATATCGGATTTAAAAAATCTTGGTCACGTTTCGAAGCTACACTCCTAAGCTTCGCATAGAAACCATCATTGTTGGATTTGGATGAGATTTGCCCCACCAAAATCTCCCTGCAGCACTTCAGCAGGAACTAAGCGGCCACTCTCGGGCCTAGTTTTTTGTCATCCGGACTCCAAATCCACCTTTTTCAATTGGGATAGTCTCAAATTCTTGAAGTACAGGTGCTGGGCAGCAATTTGTGTACTGGCGAGGATTATTACATTTCTGAAATTGCTCAATTTCACTCTGTTTGCCCAATTGGGGCTTTTCCCACGTGTTTTTGGCATTGTTTTGGATGGTTTATGGTGTTGAGAACCTCCCCGGACCAAGCGGACATTTCCAATTTTCTTTTGGGACTAGGGAGGATTCAAAATCAGCGGCTTGAAGCATCAAGGACCACTTCGATTTTGCTTCCATAGCTCTACTTTGTAACAGGGAAGTGCTCTTGTGATATATTTCTCTTCTTCTTGCATATTTGAACTTTACTTCCATTCATTTTCATACACTCGAGTTAGCA
Source organism: Ceratopteris richardii (assembly GCA_020310875.1). NCBI lineage: Eukaryota > Viridiplantae > Streptophyta > Polypodiopsida > Polypodiales > Pteridaceae > Ceratopteris > Ceratopteris richardii. Next base: position 127,836,183 of record CM035407.1, read on the forward strand.
AACGGGGGAAGGGAACTTAAACATGGAAACTAAAGGTAAACAAGTAGTTGATACCACTTCTCCACCTAAAGAGCAACTAGAGGATCCTGATAGAATGGAAGAAGTAGAATTAGGGCAAGAAATAGAAGAGAACTTAGAAGACAAAGAGCCTTCACAGGAAGAGTACACTTATAAGGAGCTTATAGATGAATTTGTCACTCGTGACCAATTCATAGACTTGAAAGAGCAAACCCTTAAATTAGAGAAAGATTTGGGTAGCATCACATCTCCTATACAGCAGCTTAAGTCTCAAATGATCTCACTTGAGACTAGTGTCACCTCTTTCCTAGCTAGGAAGGAAAGAGAGACTCCTCCTATTCCTCTAGAGATTACTAGGAAAGAGACTTCTCTTCCTAGTAAACACAAAGGAGAGAGCTCTAGGGAAGCTCCCCTCCTGAAAGACTTGAAGCCACCTACCTTTACGGGGGATGACCGAGACAGGAACAAGGATGCAATCTACACTTTTTTACAAAAGTGGCATGATTTGCATCAATTGAAGGGCACCCCACCTGAGTATCGTGTGCTAGAGGCGAGTCTCTCCCTCGGCCTGCGTGCTTATAAGTGGTGGATGAGTCTTAAGGAGGCTAACTCTATCCCTACTGATTGGACTCAGCTTGAGACTCTTTTTTTAAAAGAGTTTCTTCCTGAGAACGAGGAAGAGAGGAATTGGGATGAGTGGGATAGGATTACTCAAAGAGGCAGGCCTCTTTCAGTTTATCTATCCCACTATAGGGAGATCATTTTGAAACTTAAGGGCTTAGATGATTTTCAGAAGACCAGAGGGTTTGTTAGGGGCTTGGATAAAGCCATAAAGAGGGAAGTCAGAAGGAATGTGCCTAAGACGTTTGAGGAGGCGATCAAATATGCACAGATATATGAGGACCATAACCGTCCTCATTACACTCCTATGGAGACGGATCAGCCCCTCAAGCCTCTTAGTATGACTAAATTTAAGAAAAAGTTGCCTTTTGGGAAAAATAAAGTTTTTATTAAAAAACAAAGATCACAAGGGCCTAGACTATCCGCAGACCAGTTTGAGAAGGCCAAGAGGGAGAACCTGTGTTTTAGGTGCCTATCCCCTAGCCATTCACAATGGAACTGTCCACTCAAGAAGGGGGAAGAAAAGAAGAAGGGACCAGAGTCTAGTATGGCCCCTGAAAAGGGCAAAAAGGCGGTCCACCTAGTGTAGACCCTTCCTATTCATGGCAGCTCTAGCTGCAAGGGAGTGGAGGTGATGCAGGAGGATTTAGAGCACACCTGTTGTTTGACTCGGTCATTGTGGTCACCACAGTTTGGACCACATGACTTAGTTAAGCTACATGGTAGTGTATATGGGACCAGGGTGCGGGTCATGATAGATGACTCTGCCACTCATAATTTCATAAACTATGCTTTGGTCAAGAAACTAAAGATTCCCCAGCAACCTAGTGCACATAAATACATTGTATCTATGATGCAAGGGCAAGATAAAAGAATATGGGATACTATGGTATCCAATTTGGAAGTCAAAATGCAGGATTATACAGATTATATGGATTTCCAAATTATGAACATGGAGAGGACAGATCTAGTATTAGGAAGAGAGTGGCTATGGGCGTTGGGAGATACACTTAAACGCCGCTATCAAAACAACACACTCGAATTTGAAAAGAATGGAAGTAAAGTTTGTATTCAAGGAGAGAGAGAGAGATGTACCTAGTGCACCTCTCATTTCATCATTAGAGTTGTATAGTCTCTATTATTCACAGCATGTACAGGACATGTTTTTATTGTATAGTCATGATATGGAGCATTGTACAGATAGCTCATCTGATGTATATTTTCATGCTTTGAATGTAAATATGAATAGGACTTTCTACTATTCTTTTTTGCAAGAGTGTGTGGTTAAAAGTTTTAAGGATCTTATGTTTGAGTATAGAGATGTTTTTCCCACTGACTTACCTAGAGGGCTACCACCTGAGAGAGGGGACATTGACCATGCCATAGAGGTTGTTACTAACACTAACCCTATTTGTAGACCACCTTATAGGCTTAGTGTTTCTCAGCATGAGGAGGTTGAGAAGCAATTATAGGATTATTTAGATAAAGGCTTCATCAAACCTAGTAACTCACCATGGGCATCGCCAATGCTCCTAGTTAAAAAGAAAGATGGCTCTATGAGACTATGTATAGATTATAGAGCACTTAATAAGGTAACTATCAAAAATAGGTTTCCAATGCCTAGATTGGAAGACCTATTTGATCAGTTACATCAAGCTAGGTATTTTACCAAGCTTGACCTTAGATCAGGATATCATCAAATCAGGATTAGGGCAGAGGATGTCCCTAAGACTGCATTTAGGACTAGATATGGGCACTGTGAGTTTTTGGTGATGCCTTTTGGTCTCACCAATGCTCCTGCCACTTTCATGAAACTCGTGAATAGTGTTTTACGGCCTTATCTAGGACATTTTGTAGTAAACTTTTTGGATGACATTCTGATCTATAGTGCATCAAAAGAAGAGCACTTTGGAACACTTGAGGAAAGTATTTCAAGTGCTAAGGGAAAATTCGCTCTTTGCTAAGGAGTCAAAGTGTGAATTTTTCAAAACAGAGGTTAGATACCTTGGGCATATAGTCTCCCGGGATGGAATCCAGATGGATCATGAAAAAGTAAGGGCTATTATGGAATGGCCACATCCACGGAACCTGGAAGAGTTGCAGATCTTCCTAGGTTTATCAGGTTTCTATCGAAGATTCATTAAGAACTATGCCAAAATCGTTGTCCTGATGACGGAACAGCTTAAAGGGAAAGGGAAAGCCTTTCATTGGGGAGACGAACAGAAGCAAAGTATGGAGAAGTTGAAAGTAGCAATTGCTACAGCTCCACTTTTACATATAGCAGATCCCAACAAACCATTTGTGGTTGAGACTAACGCGAGTGATTTTGCTATAGGAGCAGTTTTGGTACAGGATGGTTGACCAATAGCTTTTGAGAGCAAGAAACTAGAACCGGCTCAAAAGAATTACTCCGTCTATGAGAAGAAGTTGTATGCAATAGTCCATGCTTTGAAAAAATGGCGTCATTATTTATATGGTGCCAAAGTCACGATCGTGTTTGATCAAGAGAGCATTAAGTGGCTCTCTAATCAAACAGACCTTAAAGGTCGTAAGGCCCAATGGGCAGAGACCCTTCAGGAGTTTGATTATGAGCTTAGGTATAGGAAGGGAAAGTTTAATGTAGTGGCTGATTCACTTAGCCGCATGCCTATGCTCAATGGACTGAGTTTCACTCATATCACTAGTGGGCTACTTGAGTCCCTTAGAGGAAAATGTAGGCTTGATCCTGCATATTCCGAGATTTGGGAAGCCATAGAGAATGGGGATCATAATATACGGGTTTCCAGTGAGGATGGAGTATCAACGGGTACTCAAGAAGGATTCAAGTGGAAGAATTACAGTGTCCATGATGGATATCTATTATACAAAGGTAAGGTATGTGTCCCTAGAGATACTGAAATGAGACGGCATATTTTATATGAGTGTCATGACACACCTAGTGCGGGACACCCAGGAGTTAACAAGACTTATGATCTTGTTAAGAGGCAGTTTTATTGGCCTGGACTTCATAAGGACGTCCTAGAGTATATGCTTAAATGCAATAAATGCCAGGTCAACAAAGCTGAGAGGTTGAGGATTGGAGGACTGCTCCACCCATTGGATATTCCTAATGGGAAATGGGAGAGTATCTCCATGGACTTTATAGTCGGATTACCTAAGACACAGAGAGGGCATGACTCAGTCTGGGTAATTGTGGATGGGTTAACCAAAATGGCTAGGTTTATTCTGACACGTACTACAGTGAAGACACCAAAGTTGGCTAGACTCTTTGTAGAGAACCTATACCGGTTATATGGTCTTCCTTTGGACATAGTTTCCGATCGGGATAGGAAGTTACTAGCCACTTTTGGAGAGCGGTCTTCAAAAGGTTGGATACAAAACTTAGCATGAGTACGGCCGAACATCCACAGTCGGATGGGCAAACAGAGAGGGTTAACCAAATCCTAGAGGATATGCTTCGAGCTTATGTAAATGAAAGGTAAACTAATTGGGAAGAGTACTTACCTATAGTAGAGTTTGCATATAATAGTGCCAAGCACTCTTCCACTGGGCATAGTCCATTTATGCTTATGTATGGGTTTCAGCCAAGAGCTCCTTATGTAGTAGGCTTGCAGAATGAGAAAGTTCAAGCTGCAAAGGACTTCATGGAAGAGATGAACGATATGCTTAGGCTTGCTAAGGACAGCATTAGGAGAGCTCAGGATAGAGCTAGAGCCTATGCTGACCCTCAAAGGAGAGATATCAACTTTGAGGTAGGAGAGTAGGTCTATCTTAGAGTTCCATCTAGATCTGAAACCATGAAGACGGGATCTTGTCCAAAATTATATCCTAGGTATTGTGGAGCATTCCAAATACTTAAGAGAATAGGAAAGATGGCTTACCAGCTCCAACTTCTAGAGAATAGTCAAATCCATCCAGTTTTTCATCTTAGCTGGTTTAAGAAAAGGCTGGGTGAATCTGACAACCTCATTCCAGATAGTGAGGTAGTAGAGCCTATCTCTGTTCAATCTATTCCACATGAGCCTGAGAGCATACTACGCACTCGAGAGAAACGGACAAGGAGTCACTTATATAAAGAGTGTCTAGTAAAGTGGAAAGATAGTTAAGAAGATAGTGCCACATGGGAGCGGGTTAGCACCCTTCAGAGACGGTTTCCCAGTTTTAGTTTACCTTCCCAAGAGTCTTCTTAAGGGGAAGGATATGGGGAAACAACACGGAGACAGGACCATGTATTATATACATGGGGATATAGTGGGAGTGGTGATTCTATTATTTCTCTCTTTCTTTCAGACCTTCCAATACCATTTTTGAGGACAAAAATGGAACTAAGGGGAAGGAAATGTTATATGGAGTAACCCCTAAGAAGAGGTGTGAACCACCTCTTAGCTTTGTAATTAGATGGGCTCACACATGAGTGCCATGTGGCACCCATGTGTGAGGCCATGTGGGGGAGCTCACTCTTATGATGAGAGAAATACTTAAAATCACCACGCGGCTGGGCAGATCAGAGTATGATTCTCTGTGTATTCACTAACGAACACAGTCAACGCCTCCCTCAACCTCGAGCTGAGTGCAGAGAAGTTGTTCCCTAAAATAGGGGGTTCATTGGAGAGTATTTAATAAGAAAAGTTCATTTGAAGAAGTCAAGAGTACTTGCTACTTCAAGATGAAGAGAACAAAAGGTATGGAAGAGAAGTTTGAAGATGTTGACATCATCAGGTGGAAGAAAGATGCAATAGAAGAAAGTCCAAAATTTCCAAAGGGAAAGTAAGACTTCCTTTTCTCTTATATTTTCCATATACTTTTCCTACTTTTATCCTCTACACCCAAAGACAAGTCTACGAGAACATCTTGTGAAGAAGATAGTTTAAAGAAGAAGCAGTTGCTTGTTTTGTACTATACATGCTTGTTTTGCACTATACTTGGTCATGTTTTAGTAGGTTTTGACAAAGAATTGCATTAAGAGAAAGAAAAGCAGCTTATATGTTTTAACTCATATGTGTATGAGTTATGTATAAGTTGAAGATTTTGAGCAGGCATTGAGCAGGCAGCTATATGTTCCCTCAAAGAATTCTTGGAATATCAATTCAGAGCTACTTGCTATATGACAAGTTGTAGAGAAGTATATTTCTTCTTTATCTAACTCTTGGTAACTCTTGTCTAGGTTTGTAGCTATCGGCCCTTCTTGAAGTCATGATTGGTAGGCCTTGAACATCATGTCCAAGACTTCTAGGGTCAGATCTGTGAGAACAAACCATGGTTGTGGTCTATTTACCATGAGTGGTGGGGTGGGATGACATGGAGTGGATGGATTTTCAACATGCAAGGGGTTTTGTGATGCAATGTCTGTAATTTTTTATTTGTGCATTTTTTAGGATCTCTTCTAGTTCGGATAACTTTCTAGCCCACTTACAATTGGCCTCACTAGTAACCTTCCATGTTCGTGTTCTCCTCTTACTAGGCTCTCTTGATTCACTTGACTATGATTGTTTAGCTGGTTTAGCATGTTTCGAGGCTTGTGCCCTAGTCACTATCTATATAGGAGCCATGTTAATGCTAATTGAACTTGAATCCATCACCAAGCCTACCACATTAATTGGCGTAACCTTGGGTTTACTAGAGGGGTTCCTAGGAAAATCTCTTGAGAGATGTTCTTTGCCACACGCAAGACAAAAGCCTTGTATTGTGATGGACTATCCTTGTCCCAATTAACGAGCCTTACATCCAATTTTAAAACTACGTGATGCTGATAAATATGAGGGTCCAAGCCCTTCATATCATGATAATCCCAAGCAAAAATGTCATTAAATTCTTTGAGTAGGGTAAGAAAATCCTCCTTGAATGTAGGAGTCATTTTGGCTTTGATATTTATTGGGCGTAGGTTAACATCTCCTAAGTTGCAGGTACCTAATTGATCTTCCGAGACATAGAACTGTCGGGGTAGAGTGAGATCTTTTAGGTATTGAAACAAGTGTTTCATATCCTGAGAACCTAAAAAATTGTCAATTGCATTAACATCATCCATGAGTGGCTGTCTGTACAGGTCACCAAAGACCAATTATCCAGCACCTACTCTAAATCTATTGTTTCCAAAGATAACAAATCCTGATTAGCAGTTAAAAATGCTTCCTCCTCATCATTGGACAATCCCTCTAGCATTGCACAGGCTCTGCAACATAAGGTCGTGCATGCAAATTGTAAGGCTTCATATCATCAAGAGGGACCATGTATTTATGATGGTTACATTTAAAAATAAGTTCCTAGGACGACCAATCTTGTAACACTTTAGCTTGTTTTAGTCAAGTTCTACCGAATAATAGATTGTAGTCTAAACTAGATTTGGGTAGTTCCATCATTGTGAAGGTCATTTTAAATACTACCCCCTGTAGGGTAATAGGGATATCTCGTACCAACCTAACCGGATGAACTCGAGACTAATGGACCATACACACAAAAAAATTAACAGGTTCAATATGGTTCCAACCCAATTTCTTACAAAGTGCTGTTGTGGCAATATTCATTCCTGGCCCTCCATCAATTAATACCTGAGAAATCTTATGATTTTTGAACCACACAGTAATTAAGGGAACAACATGGTCTACCGTAGCGTCAATTTCTAGATTAATTATATGTTGTGGCTGGTGCATGAGTTGAGCTCGAATAAATTTGCTATTGAAATTATTATCGAATTCCCAGTACCAAGGTTAAAAGCTATCCCAAAGGGATAGTGATCAAAGCCTTGGACAAAATGTCCGAGGAAGCACTTGAATTGCTCAAGTCTATTGTTGATTTTGGTGAAATTGCTGACCGAACTCTAACTGGATCCAGTGGGGATTTTGATGGTATAGCTTGCTATTGGGTGATTGGTACAAGATCAGCAAAGATTGGTGGTTCTTCTCTACCCCATCGAGTTGTCTTAGCAAACTCTATTGTTCCTTTACACTTGGTTCAAAAACTTTAGCGACCAGATGGAGCGTCCTATCGGAACATGTTTGAACTACGGTTGCCTACATGTCTACTGTGGAAATCTGAACCATATTGGCCATTGGGATTTGTCGCTCTTTTTTTCATTCATCATACTCTTGGGCATCCTTACAATGCCTTCGGATGTGTCCCACTTCCCCGCAAAAATGGCAGCATGGCGGAGGTAAACTCGAACTACTACCACTTTGGTCCTGATTCCACCAAGTCTGGTTAAAGTTTCCTACGCATCTGCCTCTATAATTGGTATAATTAGTATAGGTTGTGTTTGTTAAGTGTGGCAAAACATAGCTAGTCACTGGTTGGCCCTGTTCTTCCAAAACAGCATTCATTGTGAGCCAATTCTGAGTCTTGGTGTTATAAGGACAAGTCTCTTGGCATGGCTACTGGTATCACACATTGCACAATAAATCTGATTAAGAGCACAATTATTTGCAACATGTCCAGGATTTTAAGATTAAGTACAATAGACTTGTTTTAATGGATCATCACTTTTGCTTTTTCCAACATTTAACCATCCGAGGTCTTCTATAAAACCACCCACTTTGTGTTCTAATTGGAGTGCCATAACGATTAGCACATCGAGGGTCATTCCGCCAATATAGAAAATAATCATTACTTGTTTCAATTGGGGGTTCAATTCATTAATGAACCATTGGGTTATTACGTCATCCGGCAAATTTGCATGAGCCGATGGAAGCTGCCGTAAGTGGGTGTGGAACAAGGTTGCATATTCTTGTACACTCTGATGTGGTTTCTGCCTATTATTTTGTAAATAATCAAAGATCTCTGCCGCATTTTTCTTTAAATCTGAAATACTATAAGAAGACATTCTTCATGTCATCATACAACCTAAAATGGTTAGTATTGTACTCTATCAACCATCGAGATGCTTCATTCACTAAATTCAATTGGAGCACAATAGCCTTATATGTTGGGTCCATTGGGTTATTTAACATTGCATAGTTAATCTCAAAAGTCTCTACATGTGCATCTGGATCATCACCAGGGAAACACACAAACTTTGCATAGGTAATCCCCATAGTGGAGGGTCTTCGATGACTGCCTTGCTGTTGTTGCTGTTGTTGCTGTTGGTTCTGTTGTTGTTGTTGTTGTTGTTGTTGTTGTTGTTGTTGTTGTTGTTGTTGTTGTTGTTGTTGTTGTTGTTGTTGTTGTTGTTGTTGTTGGTTCTGATAATCTTCCATATTGTCGAGATGAAGTTCTGCCAGTTGTTCAGACTCTCATGCCTCAAAAGTGTCTATATGATGACCTATTACATGGCTATCTGATGACCCCTCTAAAAGTAAAAACTCACCATTATTTTCTAATTTTGTTGGTTTACGGTTGAGAATCGAGCCTTTTCGAAATGTAATTTTGAAGAAACATGCAGGATCCCACTCTCTTGAAAAATAATCAGCAACTCAAACTCTCCGATTATTCCCCAAGTTAAAGAATTCATCTTGCACAAGTTGCTCAATAGAAGCTCCTGGTTCAAGGTTACGATCCATAATTTGCTCAAGAATCCCAACAGGTTGATTGGTTCCCTCATTGAAGTCTTCGGTCACTTTAGCTTTCATCGAAAGCTCACTGGACTCGGTAGTTCCACCAAACACTGAACCACTACCATCGAAAACCAATCTGAATTCCGAACCTTTGCTGTATGTTAGTGTATTGCATCGAGCTCGATACCGAGGCAACTTATTGGATTCACACCAAATTGTATTGGGCTGAATTTTGGTATGCTTTGCAACCCGGAAATAAGAAAGTGCTATGGCACAATTCCACTGGTTCATGTCACACATCCTCCCTCAGCTGATTGGCCTTCACTATCACCACATGGTGGTGTCTTGAGCACACTGTTCACTTTCCAAGGGTTTTTATCATTCTAGTATTTTGGATAACTTTCACTGGAATGCATGACATGCATGTATTACAAAGTTTTTTGTGCAAAGTATATCTTATACAATTGGCAAGGCTTATATTCCAAGCCCCATGGCCTGCGCCAATGTTAAAATCTCTCTTTGCACTACCTTAATTGTTTCCAGTTAAGATAGTATTGATAGAGATTTCCTACAGGGTCCTTGAGTTGGACAGGGGTCTGTTGAAACAGAGGCCATATAATGGTTTTCCCCACACCTTACTTAACCTTCATCACTATTAACGTTTTTGAACAATATCTCCTCACTACCATCATTATGTTACAGGCTCATATGATTACCTCCAATTTTTTGAACATAAATTACTAACAATGTCTATACTACCAAATTTATGGGTGTGCATCCACCAATGTCAATTTACTTATAGTAGACAATATGTATAAGACAGTGAATCATTATTATCATCTAGATGACTGCTGCGCTCATTAACTTCTGACCAAACTTACTATATGATTAATTACTTCAATTAGAATAGAGAACTTAACTGACACTGAATAATACAGCACCAAATCAGATTCTAGATCCACAATATAAATCAACACGGGGTATGTTCGGCCGCTCCACCATGCATAGTCCGGCAAGGACCTGTCGTGTGTCTTCTCTGCTACTAACTGACATGAACACATCCCCTTTTATATTAATCAAACAATAGCTACATCGCTTCAGCTTTTTATGATGTTTCACAAGTAATTACAAAAATACTATGAATAATACATAGGGCCATTTGGCGGCCTAACATATGACTATAGTAGATGGACAATTCTTTACTTCATGAAGCATAAAGATGAATTCTTCACTTGTTTCAAGAAGTATTTGGCATTGGTTGAGAACCAAACAGGAAGAAGATTGAAGAGGCTCAGATCTGATGGAGGTGGTGAGTATTTCCCACATGAATTTGACTCTTTCTTATAGGATAGAGGCATAAAGAGAGAAGTTTCAACAAGGCACACTACTGAACAAAATGGAGTGGTAGAGAGAACGAAAAGACTAATAGTAGAGGCTGGAAGATCAACGTTGAATGAAAAGAAACTTCCAAATTACTTATGGGGAGAGGCTATTTCCACAGCCACATACTTAATTAATAGACTTCCATCCAAGTCATTGGATGGAATGACACCTTATGAGGCATGGAATGGCAGGAGACCTTCCCTAGACCTTCCCTATTTGAATGCATTGCTTATGCACATATACCCTCACAAATTAGAGGAAAGCTTGATCCAAAAGCTGAAAGGTGTATATTCATTGGGTATGCACCGAAATCAAAAAGGTTATAGGTTGCACAATCCCACTAACAAAGGATTTATAGTTAGTAAGGATTTGGTGTTTGATGAAAATAATTCTTGCTTTGAAGATGATTGCAGGAAAATAAAGCTACCTTATTACTTGGAAAGTGATTTTCCAAATCTGACTCAAGAAGAACCACAAATATCAGAAGATGTCAACTCATAAGATGAACACATTGACTACAAAGCTTGGAAGTCCAAGGGGAAGAAAAAATTCAAAAAATTGGAAGACATTCCAGAGTCATCCAATCAAGCACTAAGAAGATCTCAAAGGGAGAGAAAGAAACCTATAAGGTACGGCTATGACACATCACTAGTCACCAAGCATTCTATATACCCTAGAATGTTGTGGGCTTATCGTACCATGTATAAAGTCACCATTGGTTGTACACCATTTAAATTGGCTTACAGATTGGAGGTCATTGCACCAATGGAGCTAGTTGTCACTAGCTTACGTGTGGCTTTGGAGAAGAAATTATTACCTGATGAATTAGTCCCTGCCCGAATTGATACTCTATGCCTTCTTGATCAACAAAGGGTGGAGAGTTTTCTACTATTACAAGAAGTTCAAATGTGCAAAGCTAAAACTCGTGATCATTTTCTTTGGACTTCGGTGTTCAAAGTTGGCCAGTTCGTGTTATTCTATAATTCTAAAGTCGACCGTGCAGCACGCAAATTTAAACTTCATTGGTTTGGACCATACCTTATTTCTGCCCAACTTGGCACAGCTACATTTTGGTTAGCCACAGTTAACGAGTAGTTCTTCCTAACCTTGTTAATGGCTCTAAACTAAGACCTTACTGTCCACCATCCATGACTGTTTGAGTCCGATGACCACGACCATCTTCGATTATTTTCTAGTTGACTATTTGACTCTACTTCCGTTCACCCTTGTCCCTTTGAATTTTCAATTGTTGTATGTACCTTTCAAAGCCATGCGGCCCTCCACTATTTATGGTTTATTGAAGTGTTATACCCTTAATGATTCATGTCGGTGGAGGCTCTCTGTGTCGCTCAATTTTATGATTAATTGCATGTAGTCATCCCACACGGATTATTTACACCGTGATTTTTGTACTCTTTCTCTATTGTCTGTGTGTGCTACTCTCTTGCACTCTGGTTGTGCTCTATCATGTTAGTGTTTGTTGTGTGCTCTATTAGTGCTTGTGTTGCTTGAGCCATGGAGGCTCTGTCCCATATTACTACGTTTAGCATGGGCATTCCGGACGAGCTCATTGAGTACCTTTGGGTACGTGGCTTGCTTCAATTCACCAAATTATCGTGGCATAATGTGTAGACTCATGCGTTGTCATTTACCCTCGCCAGGCTATTGCTACCTATTTGTCTATGGCTATGGCACGGCTGATTGTCTCCTCTTATGTTACTACTCATATTAATATTTCCAATATTGTGGACAAGTTCTATCTCGCCAATGAGGGTAAAATCAAGGTTCCCCCACTTCCGCTCGCCACGAGGAATCAGTTGTTTCCCTGTAAATCCTCCAATGATTCTGCTATCATGTGATGCCCCACCCCTGAGTGTCACGCCCTCTAACTGAGAGAATTCTATAAGTATAACAATACCATGAAAATTTTTCTCATAGATTTTGGTTTAAATATCTTATATCATTTCCTTTCATGATTACCCATCATTGTTTAATACTACCATATTTTTAGGTCTTTATTTTTCTTGATATCTAAAAATAGAAAATACCATTATGCTATGCATACATGTATACTTTTACTTAGTATATCAACTTCTCATCCTTCTCATGGAATCAAGTAATCATGTGCCTATGATTTCATTCTCATGCAATGATGTTGTTGGAAGATTTTGACATCATCCGTCTATATTGTAGAGGATATTCAACCCAACTATATAAACCCTCTTTTGCTTTTCATAACTATTTTATCTTTGCCATGTGTGTTTGCTTGGGTGCACCCTTGTCTTGTGATATTTCTATCATTATCCAATGTTGTTCTATTATTGTAATATCCTTGCTTGACTAGATATGGTGACTACCACATTTGAGTTTGCATTAGAAAACATAGAATCATTCCTATACAATATCCCTTACTTGCTCCAATGATTGAGTGGATAGAGGCTCTTGCTGTTTATTGATTTAAATACACTGTGAAACTAGCCCTGTCCCAAATAGGTTGTATTCCTCTGAATTTTGAAGGTCTTCAAATTCGCATGAGAAGAATTGATAGATAGATAGATAGATAGATAGATAGATAGATAGATAGATAGATAGATAGATAGATAGATAGATAGATAGATAGATAGATAGATAGATAGATAGATAGATAGATAGATAGATAGATAGATAGATAGATAGATAGATAGATAGATAGATAGATAGATAGACAGATAGATAGATAGATAGATAGATAGATAGACAGATAGACAGATAGACAGATAGATCGATAGACAGATTGATAGATAGATAGATAGATCGATAGACAGATAGATAGATAGATAGATAGATAGATAGATAGATAGATAGATAGATAGATAGATAGATAGATAGATAGATAGATAGATAGATAGATAGATAGATAGATAGATAGATAGATAGATAGATAGATAGATAGATAGATAGATAGATAGATAGATAGATAGATAGATAGATAGATGGTCTCTGCTAAAGCAAAGCATTGCATCATTGATAAAGTTCGCATCTGACAGAGGTCTTGCCAGCCCTTGGAACCAATGAGAGTTGTTGTGTACTTTTTCCATTCTTCCAAGGGGTGGGTCGTCAATTGGCATTGGTCCCATAAAATCTTGAAACTCAGGTGGCTTCATAGCAGGGTAAGGTTTAGCTAACAAAGTACTAAAATTTACTGTTGGCATACTAGTGCGAGCCTTAGAAGTGCCTTCAGTTTGCATGATGATAAGTGCATAGATGATCTGCTACAAAAGGATAACAGATTAGTATGGAAATTCATTACGATCCCAATAAAGTGAGACTGCAATCACTTTCCATAATTGATGTGTAACCCATGTAGCATTGTGTTGTGAGGTGTTTTATTTAATCATTTCTCAAAACTAATGCACGTCACTAAACAGCCTATATGCTTTAGATAGTGCATACATTGCTTGTGATATGGATACTAGAGTATGTGCTCTTTTGTGAATATCGTATCTTAAGGTCCTTTACGATAATCCGATTTCAAACTATTGAAAGTCTTTGGATGATTTCAAACAAGAGAGAATCTAGGATCTCAAGCATCTATGAACTCTAGAAAATGAAGATTTTAATGAAGATTGAGATTAGGACTAAGTCCTATGTTGCAATCCTAATACTATTTTTTTGGTATTATTCTTTCTATTCTATGAGTTTGCATTCAATGTTGCAGACTTCAAGTGCTTGTATTAGCGAACTGAAACCTCTTTATATGTTTGGTACAAAAGGACAAAATTGCATGCAAAGGCACTATGATAGTACATATAGATACCAAAATGAGCTTAGATTGAAATTTCAATGCCACACAACAAAGTTTTTTTGAACTCCTAATCACCCTGAGTATGCTCACCAATTTTCATGCGATTCTGAGACTATGACAGAAGGGGTCTTGATGATCTCGATTAAGTGGCGGCCTGTTCTAATACCTATTGTTGGAGTTTGATGTCTGCAGAAGCATACGGACAACACAAGGAAGAAGAAGAAGCTTGGAGCACAACACAACACTGAAAGAGTTACCAAGTGAATCTACAAGAATAAGTCACTCATTAGGATTATAGGCGTATAAACAAGTAGAGGGAAAAAACCTCTTAAAGAGTGAAAAAGTACCCCCGCTATCCTAAGTGTACCCACATCACTACTTAAATATATCACTCTTTTATATATATATATATATATATATATATATATATATATATATATATATATATATATATATGTGTGTGTGTGTGTGTGTGTGTGTGTGTGTGTGTGTGTGTGTGTGAAGTGGGGTTGTTCTAATGGTAATGGTTTTAAATGCCAACAACCACATCGTGGGTTTGAGGCTCATGAGACACAATCCCGAAGTTGCCACTATGCAGCCATACTTATGGGCTACAAGTGGAAAATAGAGAGGATGGATCTCCTGTGGGCGGAAGCCTACACTTATGTATCCTAAGTTAGAGAGGTGGCTCTCCCCAAGGTGGCCACCTACACTCACGCATCCTAGATGGAGAGAATGTATCTCCTTCGGGCAGTCACCTACACTTCTGTATCCCAAGTGTGGAGAGGGCACCATGCGGCCATCCAATCATGCATATCGATCGATCTATCAATCTATCTCTCTCTCTCGCATATATATATATATATATATATATATATATATATATATATATATATATATATATATATATATATATATATATATATATATATGTGTGTGTGTGTGTGTGTGTATGTGTGTGTGTTTCTAATCTAACATCTATATATTCAACATGCGCTATCAAACTACACGTGAAATATGTCTTCAGCAATTATTAGTATACATACAGGTATCCTGCTAGAAAGACTAGCCGCATGCAGACACATACCATTCTCTATTCCTTAGAGAACTATCCTCAAACGAGATTATGAAGTTAGTTGTTATTTTCGAATACTACATTAGGTTTCTGAAATTGTGATATAAAATTTTCAAATTGTCGAAGATAGATCGTATAGATCAAATAAATCATGGGAATGTCCTAAGGTGAGAAGAAGATCTCTTTTGCTCTTGATAGCAAGGATTAAAGAGATGATTCACTTCATGTATATATCCAGACATGTATGACTGTAATTGATAGGGAAACTAGATGATGCTGCATTCAGATAGTTTTCGGACCATATGCAATACATAAATGGAGGGAAAGTATGCATGCCCTCTACCATATCACCTATGACTATATGTTTTTAGCCACCAAAACACATCATGATCAGTAAATATGTACTAACACATGAATATACATATGAGCCATAGGATAAATGATCAAGAACTTATGCTTGGAGTAAATTGCACCAACAGCTCTCCCTCATGCCTAATATGCTTGGTCTTCAATCTTCTTTAATCTCTTGCAATCCAATCATGATCTTGAACCTGTTTATCTTAGTTCCATCCAAAGATTTGGTTAGCATGTCTACACATTGCAAATTGGTTGATACATAGGACAATTGTATGTCCTTGCTAAGTAGCTTCTCTCTCACATAATGAGAATGCACTTAAATGTGCTTAGTTCTTGCATGATATATAGGATTAGCAGCCAAATGAAATGAGCTAGTATTATCTCCAAAGATCATTGCATATACCTCCCGCTCAATGTATATACATACACTCGTGTCTATGTGTGTACATACATATGTGTGTGAGAGAGAGCCTCACCAGATAACACCACGATATATAGCATATGTATATGTGTGCGTGTGGGAGAGGATCATAGAACAACACAATGAGATATAGTGGGGATGAATACGTATTGGTTGTTTAGATGAATGTGTGTTGGTGAATACATGAAGTTGCATAAATTTAGTGTGTGAATGATCACCATGGTTAAGTATTATAAATGTTCACCCAAGAAGAATATTTAAGTTAATATGGGAAATATTATTCCTTTTAAATGAAAGTGTGGATGCTAGGATGAGTATTTTGGATATCATTAGAATGGTAGATATCATTCAGTCATTGAGTCAAAAGTTCCTATTTTGACTCACTGATTGAATGCTTGTAACTTCATTCAATCTTTTGGATAGAAGAAGTTGTAAGTACATTCCCACCTCACATATTTTCTGTTATATTGCTATACATATCAGTGATTTTGATGTCACATCTCGTTAGACCATGATAAAAGTTCGTATTCAATAGTGAGTTTTTCCCTGTCTAAAACTACCCCTGGAAAAATGGCATCATATGGTTTAAGTCCTTTGAACTTGTCCATCCTTGGAATCTCAAAACAGCCCACAAGCTTGCCAAACATGGCCTGATGATTTGGAACCAGATTCTAGATGAAGACCCTAATCTACAAAATTACTATTGACTTTGAAACGTGTCCAAATGCTCTAGGGGTGTGCATGACTTCTTGATGCAAAAAAGGAATGAGTTCCAAGAAAATTTAGAGGTTAAGCAATCTCTGAATCACTAAATTTATAAGGAGATGTATGGATGAATGTGGAAGAGTGTCAGCTATCCTCAGCAAAATTTGGTGCCTCTATTTTTTTTTTTAATAAAAGGAAGTTCGGCCTTAGCCTATTCTCCGGGACTTTAATTAAAATAAAGAAGAAAAGTTACAAGGGAATGGGACTAGTGCCCATGGGACCCCCCAAATCCCACAGTGCAGGGGAGGAGTATGGCAAGTTAGAGGGCATTACAAATGAGGTGGATAAATCTATCATCTCCCTCATGTGGGACACATTTGGGTTTCAACTTGTTGTTTTCGAGGAGATAAATACAGTGATGTCTAAACGGTGGAGATCTCTTATCTCGGGAGATTCTTTTACCAAGAAGAAACAAGGATTTCTCGATCGACTATTCCTTAGGAGTTTGGCCAAAATTGACCGCACATCGCTCCCTCCAAATCTTCCAAAGAGTCTCACCTCTGATGGCATTCCACAATCTTGCTGAGCAGCCAACCACCTCGCCCAACAACGCTTGTTGCCAGTTGATTTGGTTCTTAAGTCTCAATACCTGCATCACATGATGCCAAATAACCTAGGACTTGGGGCAATCGAAGAACAAGTGAACTAAATCTTTGATGCATCGATGGCAACGCTTGCACCATGGTGGCACACCACAAATTTTGTTAGCCCTTGCATTGGACCAGATACCTTTATGCAAGATCTGCCACATGAGAACGGACTTTTTGATCTCAATTAGGGGGTGCCAGATAGACATGAACTTTAGCTCCCATCGAAGTTTGGTCCAAGAAAGGCACCACCTCTTGTTAAGAGTGTGATGAACATCTAAGTTCTCTTTGAAGTTGGGGATTCTAGCAAGTTTCTTACCATTGCTCCATTTGAGGCCCTCCTGGTCCATAGAGATGTCGAATCCCATCAGAATGCCGAGGAGACGGAAGACTTGACCTCTAGGGATAACTTGACACCCCTGATCTAACAACAATTGGGGTGTAGGTCTGCTTATTGCTCTAAAAAAAATTTTAGCATGGTTGATTTTTGAACCTGACACCACACAAAAGGTGTCGAGGCACCTCAAGAACACCTCAATGTTGTTCATATCATTATGCACAAAGGTATTCATGTCATCGGTAAAGAGTCTCGCAATCATTTGGCCTTGATTACGAGTCAGTGGAGGTATTAATTTCAGCTGAATTGGTACATCAAGAACAATGTTAAAGGAGGTCGAGATGTCTGATCATTCTCTGATATTAGCGTTCTTCTGCGTCGAGATCTCTGACCATGCTTGGCAGCACCATCCACGCAGGTCGTCCGGCTCGTAGATACCATGTGGAGAAGACGATGACGCAGAGTAGTACTCAAATGAGGCCGACTTCATCAATGTCTCTGCTCTGACGCAACAGCAAGATTGCTTCCTGCTGCAGCTATGGCGAAGATCGTTCAGCTGCTCGATCAGCTGCAGTACCGTCAGTTCGGCGGCTGGAGTTAAACCGTCTATCGCGGTATCCAACTTACAGTCTATCGCGGTGTGCAACTTACCGTCTATCGCAGGTAAACTGTCTATCATGCTCGAGCTAAACCACCTATCGTGCGGGAGGAGGTATACCGCCTATCGCGGGAGCCGTCTATCGCAGGTAAACTGTCTATTGTACTGGAGCTAAACCACCTATCGCGGTCTACAACTCACCGTCTATCGCGGGAGGAGGTATACCGCCTATCGCGGGAGGAGCGCCTATTGCGGGAGGAGAGAAACCGCCTTTTACGGGGTTACTACGGAGAGGGGATAACCGTTTATCGCGTGAAGCCGTCTATCACGGGCCAGCAAACCAGTTTTCTTTTTTTTTATATATATAAAGGAAGTTCGGCAATAGCCTACTCTCCCGGACTTGAATTAAATTAAGAAACAAAGGTACAAAAGAAGGGGACTAGTGCCCATGGGACCCCCCAAATCCCACAAAGCAGGGGAAGCTTGGTTGATTCCTAGGTTGCATTACAAAGAAGGTTGATCACCCTCTCGTCGCCCTCATGCGGGACCCACTTGGGTTTGAGCTTGTTGTTGATCAAAAGGAGGACTTGATGGTGCCTGAAGGGGGGGGATTTCTTACTGTTGACAATCCTTTTGCCAAGGAGGAATAGAGATTTTTCAATCGACCACTCCCTGGGGGGGTCGCCGAAGTTGAGAGCACACCGCTCTCGCCAAATTTTCCACAGGACTTCCCCTCTGATTGCGTTCCAGAGAGCCGCAGAGCATCCAATCGCTTCTCCCAAAAGGACTTGTTTCCAACTAAGCTGTTTCTGAACTCTGATTTTCAGTCCAACCATCTGCCAGATTCTGTAGGAGTTGGGGCAAGTAAGGAAGATGTGTGGGACATCTTCGATTGCGCGGTGGCAGCGATTGCACCACGGAGGGATCCCACAAATTTTGCTTGCCTTATGGTTAGTCCAAATTCCTCGATGAAGAATTTGCCATAAGAGGACAGACTTCTTAATCTCTATAAGTGGGTGCCAGATACCCATGAATTTCATGTCCCACCGAAGCCGCGTCCAAGACAGGCACCACTTCTTGTTGAGGCTGATCTGGAGGTCAGTCGTTTCTTTGATGTTCGGGATTTTGAGTAGGCTATTTCCATTGTGCCATTTGAGACCACGCGCGTTCGGAGCATCATGTCCCATGAGAAGGCGAGTTTTGTGACGATCCCAAGCGAGGCATCTGCTTTGCAAAGTGTTCCATTCTTCGTAGGAGATGTTTATGCGAGGGTCGATATCCTCGAAGTTGATCCAACTGTTGGTGTCATGTTTCCAGAGGTGTTTCCATTTTTTGAATCCTTTGTTCCATAACTTCTTGGCATTTTGAATGTTCCACGACTCCACACTCCGGATGCCATGTATCGGAAACCAGATAGAGTCGTTTTGTCTGATTCCGGCCGCCCACTTCCAGTCCTCACTAATTCTTGTGAAGCTTTTGACTTTATTCCAGCCCTTCCAAAGAGAGCATACGAGATTGGAGCCTTTCGGGAAGACAGGTATCGGGGAGAATAGCAGGGTCATGATGTCAAGGTTCTTCCAGTTCGGGGACCCCGTGAGGGTCAACTCATTTTTGTTTCTGAAGATCAGCTTGGCCCACGAGGCCTCCCTATTGCACCAAGCTTTAATCATCCATTTGGCTGCCAGTTTGTTAGCCATACACCCAATGTCCAGGATGCCAAGCCCCCCGCTATCTCTAGGGCTGGTGCAGATGGCCCATTTGATTTTAGGCACCCCCCTTCTGTTATGATCACCCGTCCAAAGAAAGTTTCTGCAGATGCTATTCAGTTTGGACAGGCCTTGCTCATTTGGTCTCCAGCAAGAAAGGAAATAGATGGTAGACGAGAGGAGGAACGTGTTGATAACCATCGCCCATCCAGCGAGATTGATTTGCATGCCTCTCCAGTAATTGAGCTTGTTTTCAAGTTTGGCCAGCACCCAGTTCCATCGCTGCTCCATAGAGACGCCAAACCCCAAGGGGATTCCAAGCAGCCGAAAGATTTGGCCCTGCGGAATGATTTGACAGCCATGATCAATGAGAAGGCCAGGTTGATGTCCCACAATGGCCCTAAAGGCGGTCTTATTGTGGTTGATTTTGGATCCAGAGGCCTCACAAAAGGTATCAAGACACCTCCAGAAAGTCTCCAGGCTGGTATTATCATTGTGAACGAACGCGTTCATATCGTCGGCAAAAAGTCTCATGATGATTTGACTGTGGTCGTGAGGAAGCTGGAGGCCTTTGATATTGCCAGCCTCCACATGATGAGCCACAAGTCTGCTCAGCCCCTCAGTGGCGATGGCAAAGAGAAGGGGGGCAAGAGGGCACCCTTGTCTAATAGATCTTTTAAGATGGATCGCCTTCGAAAGTTTGCCGTTAACGTTAATCTGGGTCGTTGCGTTGCCGAGAAGGGTCGCGATCATCTTGGTGAATTTCTGACTACATCCGAGGTCTTGGAGCGACTGCAGAATACAGTCCCATTCTAGCCTATCGTAGGCTTTGTCAAAGTCGATCTTGAGGAAGACCACATCTTGATTAGACTCATTTGCAAATTGAATACCTTCCCAAATATCCATAATGGTTTCCAGGATGGACCTGCCTTTGATGAAACCTTTTTGGTCCTCACTAAGCCAAGATCTCAGGTGGCACGCAAGTCTGTTGGCAATGACTTTGGCGACGATCTTGTATCCTGTTTGGAGCATCGTAATTGGCCGCCAGTTCTCGATTCTGTTTTTTTCCCCCTTCTTGTGAATCAGTTTGATAATTCCATTATTTATACAAGAAGGAAGAGCACCAAATTTTAGCGCTTCTTGCCAAACCATCCGGAGAGGGGTGGCAACCACCAGCTTGAAGGATTTAAAAAACTCGTTAGTGAGTCCGTCGGGTCCCGGGCTTTTACCGAGAGGGAGGGCATCAATGACCTCGATGATTTCTGATTCAGAGATCGGGGCATGAAGCAGGGAGTGGAGGTTGGGTGGTATTCTCCGGGGGGAAACCCTAGAAATGGCAGCCATGCAGTCCCTTCTATGGTGGGAGAGGGGGTTCGAGGTTCCCAGGAGTCTCGTGAAGTGCCCTTCGATGATGCCAAAATTATCTTCTTCCGAGTTGCATACATTGCCATGTGGGTCTAGCAATAGGGGAATCGTCTCTCTGTTGTGTTTCCTTTTAAGGATACTGCACATCTCTTTGGTGGGTTTGTCGGCTTTTCCAGCCCACCACTCCTTGAAGAAGATTTGCAAGTTTTTCCTTTGTATTTCTTCCTCGTATCTCAACGCTGCTCTGATTTTTCGGAGACCTTTCTGGGCTTGGTGTTTTCCTTTGTTCACTTCCTCCTCGAGTCGCCAGAGTCTGTGGTAAAGCGCTTCCCTACGAGCCCGCCGCACTGTCTCGAGCATCTTCTTAGTTCTGATCATGATCTTGCGAGACTTGTCGACCGCACTTCTCCAGCACTTGGCTGGGGCCAAGCCAGAGGCGAATGCCACCTTCCACACATCGGCAATCTCTTGATGGACGGAGGGGAGAGAGAAGGTGGAAGCGTTGGCATGGAACCACGGAGCCTTGTGGGTCCTGTTGGAAGGTTGAAAAGTGATAACGATCGGGTAATGATCAGAGATGGTGAGGTCAGTACGTTGCGTGATGGAAGGGTGGCCCCACAGATGAGTAAAGCTCTGAGAGATGTAGCATCTATCAAGTCTAGCTTTCCTCAGATCCTCGCCCGCTTGGAGATTCGACCAGGAAAAGCCATTCGAGTCTTTGAATTCGACCAGATCCAAGTGGAGTTTGGTCATGTCCCACGTTTCTTTCTCCCGACTGTCGATGACCCTGCCCTTGCCCATCCATCTGTCCATAGGGTCCTCCACCATGTTGAAGTCTCCACATATAAGCACGTTGTGGGGAAGCGAGTCAAGAGAAGTCCAAGTGTTCAGCCTCTCCAAATCCCCGTTAGGGGCGTACAAAGAAACCATAGTAACGCAGAGGGGAGCACCAAAAGAAACCGCAATCCAGCGGTGATTTACATCTTCAATGGAGTTCTCAAGCTTTTCGAGCCAGGGTTGTTTAACACCGATAGCCGTTCCACCGGACCCCCGCTGGTGCTTTGTTGGGATCCACACATGGGCCGAGGAAACCTGTCTGAGCCGTTTCAGGAGGTCTTCTCCGTCAATTTTAATCTCTTGGATGCATATAATGTCTGGTTTTAAGCTAATGTCGCGGAGCCATTGACCAATAATGGCCGCTCTTGAGGGGTCGGTTAGCCCCCTAGCATTCAGCGAGATGACAATCATTTTTGTATTGATCCCTCTTTGCGGGAGGGAGCCTTGTCCTTTCTTCTCTTGGCTTCATCTTTCTTTTTCGCTGGGATCTGATCCCGACTTAGAAATCGGTTCTTATGGGGGCTTTTCCAGGGTAACTCCAAAGGCTGTTTCCCTTTGCGGGATGCCCCCCGCTGGGGAGAATTGGGCCCCGTGCTCGGCAACGTTTCCGGGATCGTCGATCCAATGATGGAACTTTCACTATCCATGTTGTCTTCATTATTAGTAGTGAAACCATCTTCTTTGCTTGTAGTGTAGCCCTCCTGGGGGGTTTCTTTGTTTTCTTGCCTATTCCGTCTATCGCGGGCCATCAATTCTCTCTTCGTGCGCGCGACAAGTCGTTTGTCTGGGGTCCATCCCACGTCCGAACTTCTAAAATTTCATCTGAAGTTTTTCGTTAATTCTTGCCTCCAGTCGACGCCTCCCTTGCGAAGCTCGTGACTGCAGTTTCGAATAGCGTGGAGAGTTTTAAGGCTCTTCGCTTTTGATTTTCATTTAAATCTTTTTAAGAGAAAAGGGTTGCTAGCAGTGATCCCAAGCTTCTTTTAAGGTTTTTGAAGAGAAAGAAGCATCGCATCGCTTTAAGCATCGCTTCAAAAAGTAATTTTCGAGGGCCAAAGAATCTCTGATGGTAAAGTTTTCAATGAGCTTCGGGTAGAATCCTTTTTATTTATTGTTTTTTCAAAACCTTTCTCTTTAATGTCGACATTTATTCCCTCTCTGGTCTTGAGCAACGTGGCCCCACCAGAGTCACAGTGCCCCCTCGGGATGGATTCTGCCTCATCGGATGTCGACCCTCCAATGGTATCTTTGTGTAAAGATTCTGTGGTGGCAAAGCAAGAAGAATTGATGAAAACTTGTCTGGTCGGTCAAGTTTTTGGCCCTAGGCCCCCTCTAGAAAGTGTGAGAATTTGGCTTCGCAATGAGTGGTTCCCACGTGGCCTAATTGTGTGCAAATGTCAATTCCTGCCGGCGAATCACCTTCTTCTAGTGTTTGAGAATGAAGAGATGGCATTCCAAGCCCTGCAGGTCGGCTCCTAGCAGGTGGGCCGGTCCACCCTTTGCCTTTTTAAGTGGACCCCAGACTTTATTCCAAACAGATCAAAGCCTCTTCGTTACCCACTTTGGGTAGAGCTTCCCAATCTGCCTTACTTTCTTTATGGATTTCTTCGAGAAATCGTTTCTCCGATTGGTGGCCCGATGGCCTCACGAGAGGATGTTGGGGGGCTAATCTACGTTGGTGCTCAACATTCTTTCAATGCTAGATGGCACCCACAGATCTGCGTTGAAACAGACCTGAACCAAATCCCATCAAGAGCGGCGATTCTTGGTTAGTGGTTTAAAGACAAGTGCCTCAACCCTGAGTTTATCTGCTTACAAAAGATTAAAATCGACGGAGAGGATCTCCAAAAATGGCTTAAATGCATTTCTCCGAACCACCTTTGGTTCCCACTTCTCACCCTAGGGGGGCAGGGGGTGCTGCGATCGGTATTAGTCACTCCTTGTCTGCCAGTGTGACCTCGACTTTTGAAGGTTGAAATCATCGTTGGATTGCTGCCTCAGTTGGGTTCCCTTTTCAGTTCACTGTGGTCTCAATTTATGCCCCTAATGGAGAAGCGGATCGAATTGATACTTGGGCTTCCCTCGACTCCCTCTCACATAAGGTTCTGATTTGTGGGGACTTCAACATGGTTGAGTTTCCTGAGGACCGATGGAATAACAAGGGGAAAATTATTGACGGCCAAGAGAAAGAGACATGGGATAAATCAAGCTCCATCTCGACGTGGTCGAGATGAAAGACATGAAGGGGTTCTCCTGGTCAAATCTCCAATTGGGGGACTCTTTGAGGAAAGCAAGACTCGATAGATGTTACATCGATCAAAACACCATCCTCCAATTGGGTATTCCTTCGATTTCCCAACACATGGACCTGGCTATCTCGGACCACTACCCGATTACTCTATCTTTCAAACCGATTCCCATGCTCCAGAAAGCCCCTTGGTTCCATGCTTGTTAGACATCGTTTTCCCTCCCCTCTATCCACCAAGAAATTTCTACTGTGTGGGCGGAAGCTTTTGCTTACTGTAATGAACCGGCTAAGTGCTGGAGAAGCGCGGTGGAAAGGACGCGAAAAATTCTGATCAGGACTCAAAAGGCTATAAGAGATATCTGGAAAAAAAGAAGAGAAACGGTGTACCAGAGGCTCTCACGGCTTGAAGAAGAGGTGAACAAAGGTAACTTACAATGCCAGCAAGGTCTTTTGAAAATCAGGGGAAGACTAAGATTAGAGGAGGAGGTTCAAAGGAAAAATCTTCAAATATTCTTCAAAGATTGGTGGGCACGGAAGGCTGACAAACCATCGAAAGAGATATGTAACATCCTCAAAAGGAAACAAGCTAGGGAATCCATTCCCGTATTGGTTGATAACAATGGAATCGAATGTAGTACGAAAGTTGAGAATAGATCTCTAATCGTCGAGCACTTTACCCATCTTCTCGGGGTCTCGGCTCCCCTTTCCCCGCACAGGCATGACTCCATGGCAACCATCTCTAGGATTGCTCAATCTAGAATCCCACAGAACATGATTTCTCTACTAAATGCTAACATTTCCGAGAATGAAATTATCGAGGTTATTGATGCTCTTCCCAATGGGAAAAGCCTGGGTCCTGATGGCCTCACCAATGAGTTTTTCAAGTCCTTCAAACATGTGGTGGCCACCCCACTGTGTCTGGTGTGGCAAGAGGCTTTCTCCTTTGGTGCCCTCCCTGAGTGCCTTAATAATGGAGTCATCAAGTTAATCCACAAAAGGGGAGACAAGAACGAAATTGAAAATTGGTGAGTGCCTTAATAATGGAGTCATCAAGTTAATCCACAAAAGGGGAGACAAGAACAAAATTGAAAATTGGCGACTGATTACCATGCTCCAAACAGGATACAAGATAATTGCAAAAGTTATTGCCAACAGAATCTCTTGTCATTTAAATTCATGGCTTTGTGAGGACCAAAAAGGTTTTATCAAAGGAAGATCTATACTTGAAGCAATTGTCGACATTTGGGAAGGCCTTGCGTTTGCTGAGGAGTCTGCAAAAGATCTGGTATTCATTAAGATTGACTTCGACAAAGCTTATGACAGATTGGAATGGGACTTTATTCTTCAATCATTGAAAGACCTTGGATGCAACCAAAAGTTCACGAAGATGGTTTCCACTCTTCTTGGAAATGCGTCAACCAGAATAAATATCAACCGTAAGCTCTCTGAGCCCATTCGTTTAAAAAGATCAATCAGGCAAGGTTGCCCTCTGGCTCCATTACTCTTCGCTATCGCCTCGAATGGGCTTAGTTGCCTATTAAAGCATCACATGGATGTTGGCAATCTTAAGGGTCTTTCCCTACCTCTGAATCACAACCAAATGATTGCGAGACTCTTTGCCGATGACATGAATGCCTTTGTGCATAACGATTTAAACAGCATTGAGGTGTTTTGGCAATGCCTCGACACCTTTTGTGTGGCGTCAGGTTCGAAAATCAACCATGCTAAAACTGCTTTTAGAGCAATCAACGGACCTACACCCCAATTGTTGTTAGATCAGGGGTGTCAAGTTATCCCTAGAGGTCAAGTCTTCCGGATCCTCGGCATTCCGATGGGATTCAACATCTCAATGGACCAACGTTGGAACTGGGTGCTATCCAAGCTGGATAGCAAACTAAATCATTGGAAAGGTATGCAAGTCAACTTGGTAGGGCGTGCTATGGTTGTTAACACATTTATGCTTTCTACAACTATTTATTTTATCTCGTGCTGGAGACCTAAGGAGAAAGACTTGGCCAAAGTGGAAAGAATCTGCAGAAACTTCATTTGGACTGGGGACCCCAACAAGAGGGGGATTTCCAAAATCAAATGGGAAACTTGCATTAGCCCGAAAGACTCAGGGGGCTTGGGAATTTTGGATATCACTGGGCTCGCTGACAAACTAGCGGCAAAGTGGCTTATCAAGGCTTGGAGCAATAGTGAGTCCTCTTGGGCTAAATTGATCTTCAGAAACACAGAAGACCTTACCTTAGTTGGCCACCCTGGTTGGAAGGACATAGGGATTCTCACGCTTTTGTTCTCCCCCCACTTGGTGTCCTCGAAAGGCTCTAGCCTCGTGTGTTCTTTATGGAAGAGTTGGAACAAGGCCAAACAATTCATCAGAATAAGTGAGGAGTGGAAGTGGGCGGCTGGGATAAGACAAAATGACTCTATCTGGTTCCCGATTGGCGGCATCAAGAAGATTTGGAGGGAGCGATGTGCTATCAATTTTGGCCAAACTCCTAAGGAATGGTCGATCGAGAAGTCCTTGTTTCTTCTAGGTAAAAGAATCTCCCGAGATAAGAGATCTCCACCGTTTAGACACCACTGTATTTATCTCCTCGAAAACAACAAGTTGAAACCCAAATGGGTCCCACATGAGGGTGATGATAGATTTATCCACCTCATTTGTAATGCCCTCTAGCTTGACATACTCCTCCCCTGCATTGTGGGATTCGGGGGGTCCCATGGGCACTAGCCCCATTCACTTGTAACTTTTTTTCTTTATTTTAATCAAAGTCTGGGAGAATAGGCTAAGGCCAAACTTCCTTTTATTAAAAAAAAAAAAAAAAGAACAATGTTAAAGGAGCCCTTTTGCAGAGGCACATTTTCTACAAAGCAATCTGGATTTTCAAAGAAACAATCATATCTGTTTTAATACTGAGTTGCTTATGTGATTAATGCTGCAAGGTAACCCAAGAGATATTTCCAGAGGATTTGGGCTGCTCTCGTGGAGTGGGTCCTTCAAGAAACTGCCTTGGAGGAGTAAGAGGGGTGGGCAATCAACTTACTCGATGATAAGACTCATCTCTCTCTCTCTCTCTCGTATCAACACTTCAAGAAACTGCCTTGGAGGAGTAAGAGGGGTGGGCAATCAACTTACTCGATGATAAGACTCATCTCTCTCTCTCTCTCGTATCAACACTCATGAGAGCAATATGGAAGCTTCTTTGAGTCTCCGCTCTTCTGAATTACCAATGGTGTTACTCTTTTATTCTCTGTCCCATGTACCGTGACTCTTCATGCCTCTCGATCTGAGTCTGATCACCATTAAATCTTTGTGCGAACAATGTCAGAGTTTCTGTATAAAGTTCTCGTATTTAGGAAAGTGGATTCATGGCCGCTTCTGCGCTCGATCTTAATCCTCACATACAAATGACGATGTTGATTGTGAGTACGGTTGATGACGTCTGGTAATTATACGGAAGATAAGATGCCAAGCCGCGTGGCAGTCTGATACTCATATAGGGAATAGAGAAGACAAGAAGCCAACCTGCATGGTAGTCTGATACATGAGGTTCTCTCTCTCTCTCTCATAATTTCCACGAAAGGATCAATATGTTGATTGCTTCTATACTACGAAAGAATTCCAACTCCGTATATTGTTTCTCATAATTTGTGAGTACTTTTGGGGACTTCCGAAAATGAATTCTCGGAGAACATGCATCAATTTCAAAATGGGTTTGGAGTTCCGAAGTAGTATGAGTTACATAGAGACGTGGCAATCATGTGTGCTTGTTTTTCCAAGATCCACAACTCATCCTTCATAAGAAAAAAAGCACTTATTCGGCACGTGAAAATTCACCAACTATAAGTTTTCTCTCTCTCTCTCTCTCTCTCTCTCTCTCTCTCTCTCTCTCTCTCTCTCTCTCTCTCTCTCTCTCTCTCTCCTTGCTGGATTATGCTATAGCGTCTATGATATCTCTGACGGCCCCATCACATGGATCTAAACTTCTTGTTGGCAAAGTTCTATGATGCTAATACCCCTCTTTCTTTATGGAGATGGATCCAAATTCCTGCTACATAAGCCTACTATCTATATGGCGTTTAAAAGCATACAATATTGTTATAAGATGGCTTGTGCTTCTAATTGGTGAAAAAATAATCCGATTTTAGGGCTTTTATATAGAATTATTTGACATTCAAAGTCCATCTATTTGGAACACACCTTGTGATCCCATTGGGTCAAGTAACATGTTGCATGGAGCATCAAAGCAAAGCGAAGGAAACTAAGCCTAAAGAACTACAAAGTAGAGATGAAGTTTGCAATCCAAACAACTTTATCAAGGAAATGTTTATTTCTTATTAACGAAACCCATTTCATTATACTATAATCCTTGTAAAAGCACTAGGGGAGTCTTCAATGTGCATCCCCAATAATAATGTATATAGCTAGTTGGCCATATTTCATCATATTAGATTTTCAATCTTGTCAGGATCCAAGTTTGAATGGACATAATTCTAGGACATTAGTATATAATTGAACTAAATTCATTTCGTATAGGAGTTTTGACTCATTGTGAAATAGGATAGTACTTCCAACTGATAACTTGCTTTTCTACATTTTCAATGAAACATATGATCTTTTTGTGTGATACAAGAATATAACAACAAGCCTCTTGTTCAGATCTTTGAAAACCTATCATTGTTAGGTTTGGCCTTATGGTTAGGAAGCTATGCCATTTTTAGTGTTTCTAGCCATGCAAATGGGTTTGAGAGAGCAGTTATAAGTGAGGTAGGTTATAAGATGTTTGTGAGGCACATGAGCATTAGATTTGCACAACCATTTCGTTAGTGACACACTTCCATGCACTAATTGGATGATGATCTAGATTGATAATTCAAGTGTTGTGTCAATCTACCACTATAATATCACCTAAGCTTTTGAGGTTAGAGCATCTCACCTTGTGAGTCTAGGTCAACTTAAAACTTTTTGCTATCATTGTCAAAGAATGATGACCTTAATCAGCACACAGTGTTCATTCAAATATCCCTCATGTCGTCACTCTCCTAAGGTTATTATATGCCTTATAATTCAATTAAAAGATTTTCCTCTCACATACAATATATATTCTATTGTACTATTAATTGAATTAAAAATGATAGTTGCGATTGAAAAGTAAATATATTGTACTGTTTGTCAAAGAATGGGGCATGACTATAAGTCAAAAGCGAGGCTAATGTGGTAGTACCTCAAACCTTTAGGCCTAGGTTTCAAAACCCACAACAACCTAAGAATTTGACAAAAAATAATGATTGATACACCCAACCACAATATCAACAACCAAATACTTTTAATGCAATGTGCACATACTCTAGTTTAACAGGTCACAAGCGAGGACTTGCATGTGAACTTTGAAGTAAACATAGGAATGAAAGGTGAATATCAGTTTTGGATCTCCATCAAATATAGCAATGCTAGGATCATCAAATATGGATCAAAAAATGAAAGGAATAGCTAATGCAAACGTCCTTATAGTTGAAAATATTGAAATGAAGAAGTTCGAGTAGCAAGAAATCTTAATAGGGTCATTGACAATAAGTTAAACATTATGCAAGAGAAAGAGCGATATAATAATTTGAAATTTCACCCCGATAGTGTGATTGTAGCACGTTGATTGTGGTTGAAGATATTCCAAAAAAGCTAGAAGTTCAAACTTTAAAAATAACAAGATCTAAAGTTAAGGATAAGGAGGAAAAATATGACAAGCAAAGGGAAACGATACAAGGTGCAACTGATTGAGAAATTCAAGATCAGTTCAGGATGGATATTTCTTAAAAATTGAAAATTCCATAGGATATAATAGAGAGAGAGAGAAAAAAAAAAAGCGTTAGTGCAGCCTAAGAATTGTCAAGAGAAAGGAGATAAGGAAGAGAGCACTTACACACTCTCACACACAAGGAGAGGAACACACAGATTGAGGCAAGGAAGAATGATTTTCTTCTATTTTTTCTTTTACATAAAGAGAATGTACAAGAATTTCATAATATAACAATACAACCAATACAATTTATAAAGAGCAATAGATAAATAAAACCCTAATATTTGTGATTGGATGAGTTGGAAAAAAAACAAATGTGCCATCATTCTTGGTAGATAAATCCAATGAAGCTCAAAGAAAATGCCCTTCACATATATCAGCATAACCACTATACATGTTAGAGAGACAAAAAGTGGTACGTGTAATCCTTGATCATCACATGTTGAGCTTGATATCTCAACACTCACCCTCAAGCTGAACATCATGTCCTATAATTCAAGAATCTTTCAGAACTTTTATCTTCTCTACTCCAAGTCTGTAGTGAAATATTAGTAACGTGCTAATGTGCCCTCTGTTAAAAATGTTAAACCCTTTTTACTATTAAGGTTTAATTCACATCTGGGTTCTTGGGATGGTCAGGGGTCTGTAAACAGAGGCCCTATTTGTATTTTCCCAACTACAGAGTAAGATTATATGACTTCACTACATTAAGCGATAAACATATCTGAATCTTACAGTTCTATCCTGAATACGTTCATTAACGCACTTTCACGTCAGAAATTTTATCGTGTAGCTCCTTCACTTAGTGCGTAATCAAATTACTTACTTCACTAATGATTAACTTAATCAACAAAAC
The DNA here is from genome assembly GCA_020310875.1 of Ceratopteris richardii. Lineage (NCBI taxonomy): Eukaryota > Viridiplantae > Streptophyta > Polypodiopsida > Polypodiales > Pteridaceae > Ceratopteris > Ceratopteris richardii. Next base: position 127,867,425 of record CM035407.1, read on the forward strand.
AGACTCAGTTACATAGAGTTCTGCAACAGCGCTCACTTCCGGCTCCTCGCCCAGACAAACAGTCTGGCGGCTCTACCTTCTGCATCACGCGACTCTTTCATTAATCTTGTCAAAGGGTACAACGTTGCGCTACGCCTTTACATCATGTGTGCGACTTTTCAGGATATATTTTACAAGAAATATGAGTTCCTTTTTGGTGGCTAACACTGGCATGCACAGTGGAATCGAACCCAAAAAATGGAAATTACAGTTAAGGCTCATCAATGATGCCTTGGATATACAGAGTGCGAGCTAATTTAAAGGTTCGGGTAATCTTTTGCTTTAAGGAATCTAGCATATCTTTCAAAATGACAGGCTTGATAAGTTGTGCATCAATTCTAACAGAACTGGCAGCAACGACCTGACTCATTAATCAATCCGTCTGCGTCTGCAAAAATGATTCTTGAAGGTAGAACTCATTGACGAGGGCAGCATCTCTTATCAGTTTCATGTCAGCTATCTCTACATCAATTCGAGAAAGCCTGTCTGCTTGAACGCCCAATTGCCTTTCTCGTCTTTCCAGCTTCTAAACTTGAAATTGCATTGTTTTATAAAAGTCTTCTCTTTCCTTCTACACACCTGTAAGTTCTTTCTTCAGCTGGATGGTCTTGGCAATCTCCTCAGTAAATTCTTGATCGTGCTGGAACAATCTCTCAGTAACATTATGTAACTCAGCTTCTGCTTTAAGCACATTGGCAGCAAGTGTCTGGGAAGCTTCTTCTAAAACGCTGAGCGCATCCCTCGTACTGTGGAGCTCATTGCCTAATGCAGTCATTGCATCTGTCTTGTCGATAAGTTCTTGCTTCAAACTGGTGATTTTGGTGTTCCGTTGAGCAATCAAATTGTCCTTTTCCGCTAGTTGTTTTTGAAGTTGTTGGATTTGATCATGCAAGGAATGACTCTCTGCTTTGGCTGCAAGTAGTTCTTCGTGGAGAGGGGCAATATCTGCTTCGAGCAGGTCAATCTTACTCTGCAACTCCTGTTGAATGTTCTGAGTTGCCATCTTCATCTAGAGGGGCAATTGTTGGGAGAACTGGATGAGAAGTTGGCCCATGGATGCCAATTCCGTGAACATTACGGCTGGGGGGGGGGGGGGGGAAGAGAAGGAGGAGGCTGTTATGATGAGGCAGTGATCAGATGAGGTGAGGAGGGTGGAGAGTAATCGGGAGAGGATAGAAGAGGGGCTAATGCCTCATGAAGGGCAGTTGAAGGTGCAACAGAAAGAACGGCAATAGTATCATGAATGGTAGTCGGAGGAGGAAGAGGGATAAGGGCAGTCGGAACCAAAACGATTCCGGTCTCAAGCTGTGGTTCTACCAAGGCGGCTTCGGTAACTTCCTCTGCATTTTCAGTCATTTGATTGACTGCATCTGCTTGGGCATTGACTGCATCTGCTTGGGCGTCGACTACATCTGCTTGGGCGTCAGCGGTTGGTGATGAAGGAGATTGACAGTCTGTACCCCCGGTAGCTTCCGCTATCTCCTTCACAGCCTCAGCCTCCGGTTGATGAGATTCCTCCCGTGATGAGACTTCAACTACATCTTCCATGATAACATCTTGATCCGGCTGCTTGAGAGGAGAAGACAGGACTGACTCTACCTGTAAGGAGGTGGCCGTGTCATGGAATACTTCAACATCTTGTATGGCGGTGGAACCCTGCACCTGACTTTGCGATGGGCTAATGCGACGGCATTTTCATTGGAAGAAATGAAGCAGGTCTTCATCATCGTCGTCTTCCAGCATCCGTGTAGATTCTTCGTGTAACAGGATAGTATTGGGTGGGGGGGTTGCGCGGCTTGGAGCACCAGAAGGAGAACGGTAATCGAGTGTGCGAGGAATTTCATGCTTGGCTAACTGTTTTGTAATTGCTAAGCATTCACGTTCAGTTTCACACTGATCCTTCCTCTTTCAGTCACTCATACTCACTCTTCTATAACCTATCAGGTCACACATCTCATGTATATTCAGATTTCTGCCCATACATCTGAATATGTTTGTTACATTTGTACATTCACTCTTCCATCTATTTCTCATCACATAGAGTGTGTTGAGATAAGGGGAGCAACAAACCCTAACCGCCTCACATGGAAGTGAGAAGTTTCTCCAAGTTGGGGCAAAGAATGAGAGGAGAGGTTCACCCACGCTCATGGAGCAATGGCAACAATGGCCAACGTCACAAGGAGCAAAGGGGAACATCCTCCCAACCATGCGCACACACATGCAAATCCATACACCAAGACCAACGCCATTGCACACAAGGAGGCAAGAGAGTAACAAATGACACCTTCTTCCATTAACAAAAATGGAGGCCAAGGCCATGGCCAAGGGACCTCCCTTTTTACAAATGAGGCTCTTCTTTATATAGAGAAGAGAGGCATATGTGAATAAAAACATGTGGTCAAAAGACCACATGTGCTAAATCAAAAAGAGAATCTTTATGTGATATGGGACTAACCACCTAGAGAGAGAGAGAGCGCGTGAGATTTCCTACGTGGGGATTTTGAGTTTGTGCCAAAAATCTACTTCATGGAAAAAGGCTTCAATACTTTAGACTAGAGGAAATATCAAAAAGGGGTTTTAGGAGAGTGTTCATATGGACATCTCCTAATTTACAAAAAGAAGGTACTTTCATGAGGGCTAAAGGATGCCATAGCATGAGAAAAATTATGGGAAACCCTTAGAGCAACACTCCTCCCCCTCCTAGACTTTGTCATCCTCGACAAAGCTAAGAGAAGAGCATACATAGCTGAACCGGCCCAAGGTAGAGTCTTTCAAGTCTGAAAATCTTCAAGTCTTCAAAATCTGCAATTCTTCAGTCTGCAAGGCTTCAAGCTGCAAGTCCTCAGTCTTTACTTCAAGCTGCAAATCTTCAATCGTCAGAGCTGAGCGACACAATCCCCTTGGGGGGCAGTCAGCCCAACATTCCTCCCATTATGCAGTCTTTGGTAAGGCTGGAAATGCCTTCACCAGAAGCTCCCAAACCTGAAATGACATACAAAAGAGCAAGTAAGCTGCATCTAAAAATGAGATAAACATTCACTTTAAATTTATTTTCCACTTCAAGGGACATTAAGTCAGATTAGTTCTTCAAGTTCTCATAATGAGTTTTCCTTTTCCCAGAGACACAAAACCTGAACGTTTTAACCATCAATCCTTACAAAACAGAGGAAGTGGAAATGAGGGCTACAATCCTACGACACATGTTCATTTTAAAAATTGGTGTTAACTCTGTAAGGCTCATTCTAATCATACAAGTATTTAGCAGAAGATGGACCAACAGTTATCCATGTAAATTAGGAACCACAGTTACCCTCCTCTTTGACCTATACAAATCCAAGCAAGAGCACATGAATAAATAAGAACCATATGAGTATTGTGAGACCAGTGAGTGAATTTCTTGGCAAAAAACAATTACTCAATCCTTTGTGACTTCATGCTTAATTAAGTTCAGAACAGGTCTGAATCCACAGTGTCTTCTTGGTTTTACAGGAACAAGATATCCTCAAGACCTTCTGAAATCTACAATGTAGAGCAAAAGAAGAGCAAAAACACAGGTAAGACACCTCATTGCACTTTAATATTCCCTTTAGGTGATGGCAGGAAGTTAAACCACATGTGCATCTTCCCAAATGGAAGAAATCATGAAGAGTGTTGATCCTATTTGTATTAAAGACAGAATGCCGGCTTCAGAGGAGAACTAATTAATCAACTATTGTCTGAGGAACATCTGAAAAGTGTGGGACACTCATATCATGAATTTTTGAGTCAGCAAGACGTGATGGAAAGTCACAATCTTGGACATAAGTCTTTTATGCAATTTCTACAAAGCTCATATTCACTCCACACTTATAATACTTGTTCATTATGATAAGTCAACAAAACAAATCACGAAGCACAGTAAGGAAAGTTATTCCAGTGCTAGGACTTGGTCCAGTCCTCAAAATTTTGCAGTTTCATTATACTTCCCTACATAGTGTGAGTATGAACTCATTCCTTTTTAGGGAAGTTGCTAATATTTGTGGAGGTGAATTCTTATTTTTCATTAATGCCTGCAGTGCTCCACTCTATAATTGTCAAGTAAAAACTCATACAATCATCAATTAAAAATGTGCATCATAAGAAACTTGTATAGCCATGTTCGAAGAAGGCAGACAATACGAGTCCGCTCTGGGTACCTATGGAACCAAAATATCAATCCTGCAAGTAACTCAAAACTCATCCATTTATGAGATAGCAAGTTCTACAACAATATGAATTCCAAAGGTCATACACCAGGTTCGGTCATGCACTTTCGTGACATTTGATTAGTCATTCCCTAATACATGCCTCCAAAAAAAGATAGGACTTTCAGTTATTAATCACAAAGTTAATGCAATTCACAATAGGATGTCCACAGGCAAGTTGGGTCCTTAGCTAGAGCAGTCCCGCTTCAATCATATGATGCTACAAGTTTCTTTTCCACAAGTGAACACATGATCACAACAGAATACAGATCGCAACAGAATTCTGTCAAGAACTAAGTTTGAAATGTGCACAGAAACAAGTACTAAAATAATCCCTTTGCCCTCCTTTGTTGCAGATTACCACTCAGCACCTGCCACCCAAATAGCACTATTCGTATTTATAGATTGATCATCTCCGGAACTCGCGTCAAAATTTCTTCCAGCTTCAGAATTGTCATTCCAAGAGGATTATGAAACTCCTGGCAGTTGAGCATCCTCCCCATCTTCAACAGTTAGGGAGTATTTAACGAGACCTCCTTTAGGGCTATACTCCGAGTTTTGTATCCTTCAAATCAAATAAACAACCTACAATAGCAGTGAACCGATCCACAGAACCATATTCTTTGCATTGTGACTCCTGCCAGTAAGTCTTGAATGTCATAAAATGATGAGAAGAAACAATTACTTCCATATGTCTCTAGTTAGTAAATCAAAACATTAAGCCATCGGAGTGGAGGTCACTTTGCAACAAAACCCTTTCAGAGACGAAAATATATTTTTATGAATCAGAAAGGAAAAGAAATTCCTCCTCCTGGAGTCATATATGTGAATGAACGTCAACTGTTAGCCACCACCTGCCATGCTTCCGTTGTAAACCACCAAACTATGTAGCCAGACAGGAATCAAAGCTAAAAGCAAGGAGTCCAAGGACACCCTTCAATACCCAAGATTGAGTCAACCGAAAACTCATGGTAGGCATCACAAAAGGAAAAGAGCATCAACTCCTTCAACCCGCAGATGTTTGACACATTTTAATGCAAATATTACTCAGAAATTCGCTGGAAAAAGTAGAAGCATGCTTCCTTTTCTAATCTTGATAATCTTATGCTGGTAACCAACACTACAGAATAGTTCATACATTTCAAGATTTCTATCTGGACGTAAACATAAATTAATGCCAAAGATTGAGATACTTATGCTTAGTCACATGATCCTGTAACTTCAAGATTACATCACTCATCCCAGTTAAGTTTGATGTGAGGGTCTTGCTTCCCATGCCCTGCTTTGAGGTAGAACATTCCACCGTGGGTACACTGAGCATAACAATATTAGCATTGACAGGCATGATGATAATTATGACCAACAATAAGTAGCAAAATGGCAAAGAAGAACCAATATGACCCGAATAGGTTGCAACAGTTACAACAACAAACTGATGGCACCTCCGGATATGAAAGAGAATTCGTCGCATTGCTACCTGTCGTGAGGTTTCCTGTGCTTGTCTTCTATTGTGGTGCATAAACCATGTTCTTGAATCTCGACCAAAGCATCAATGCATTCGGTTCTTCATGAGTCTTTGTTAAATCTGCATCTCAACCAACATGAAACCCTTAAGGGAGGGAGCATGCTCGGCACAATCTTGCACATATGGAACTAGAGTGGGGGGAGTTGGCTCAATCAAAACTATAGAGACCCAAAGCTCAACCCCGCTTTGAAGTGAAATGCACATGACCAAAGCAGGTAGCCAAGGGGTCAAGGTCACCGTAAGACCTCCAACACAGAGTGCAGCAACCTTGGAGCAGAACTTAATGCACAGGTGGGGCAGGAGAGAGAACTAATTATTTGCCCCTTCAGAGATTTCTTCAGGCAACCTCAAACGCGAGCATCCCAAATGGAAGGTATTATCACTGAATCTGATCAAAAGAACGAAGAAGAAGAAGACCTAGTTAGTGCACATGCCTGAGACAACACTCCGCAATGATGTCTCACCCTGAAGCCCAACATCAATAGAGAAATGACATGGGATAATGGGAGCAAGAAGCTCAACGCAGGTGGGGGAGCCCTTTCTCAGAGCATCCGGAAGCTTGAGAACTCATACGGCCATGAACTGATTGGGTGAAGAGGTGAAGGAGATAGAAGCCCGAGGCGTCGCATTACTGCCACCACTGTCAAGGCATTATTACGAGGATCAAAAGGAAACCGTTGCTTAGGGCATAACTCCCAACAGGGAACTCAAGCCCAAGCCGTAAAGACGTGAAGGGAGATCCTACCTGTGCTCCATCTGGGAACAAATGAAGTAGAGCGATTGGGAGGCGAGTATACAACAGACAGAAGTTATAGTGGTCACAAAGAGGTAGAGGATGGAAAGAAACAAGAAGGAAACTTCCTTGAGTCTCTCATAGCAACGAGAAGGGACGCTGCACGCAACACTTATGCATCTGAGTGCGAAGATGGGAAGCCGATGGATCCAAAGTTGATTATGGTGCACTTGTGGAGGAAAGATCCTCACATGACAGTCACGACGACAAAATTAACCCTACAGGAAGCATAAGAGGGGGAGCTCTGTAGAGCTTGCCCCCGCCATAGCCCTAGAGACAGACCTTCATGGTCTAAGGGAACGGAAGAAAGAGAGTGAAAGAGGATCACCTCCCCCACTTACCTCGCATGCAAGAATCAAGGAGTAAATGCTCCACCAACTTCTAGCGTCTTCATTGATCGTATAAGGACGAAACCATAAATGGACCGAAATAACCTCCACCAAGCTCACATGAGTGAGTTCTACTTGAGTTTGGGAAAAAGAGGGCATTGATCTACCTTCCCCCCTTTGCTCCAAGGATTTTGAATTCCGAGCTTCTTTATGAGTACCCCAAGGATAATTCGTGGAAAAAGGACACATTCAAGGGAAGAGAGGGAAGAGGCAAAGGAAGAACGTACCTTGTCCCTCCCTTCCAGGCTATCACAAAGAAAGAGATGGCAGAGGTGAAAAGTGATGCCCAAATGTGTGTATGAGAGAGAAAGAGAGAGAGAGAAGAGGGTTAAGGGGTGTTTTTTTTTTTTGCAACAAACAAAAATAAAGAACTAAACTACTCAAAAATGAAAAGAGAGGTACCCTAGGCCAACCGAAGGCCACACGTATTCGTCCTCCTCCAAGTGTCAAGGTGCATCTCACGAAGTATGGACACACAAACTTGGAAAAACCAACGGCTAAAGGCCGACGTCCCCGGCAACGGTGCCAAATTGTTGAGATAAGGGGAGCAACAAACCCTAACCGCCTCACATGGAAGTGAGAAGTTTCTCCAAGTTGGGGCAAAGAATGAGAGGAGAGGTTCACCCACGCTCATGGAGCAATGGCAACAATGGCCAACGTCACAAGGAGCAAAGGGGAACATCCTCCCAACCATGCGCACACACATGCAAATCCATACACCAAGACCAACGCCATTGCACACAAGGAGGCAAGAGAGTAACAAATGACACCTTCTTCCATTAACAAAAATGGAGGCCAAGGCCATGGCCAAGGGACCTCCCTTTTTACAAATGAGGCTCTTCTTTATATAGAGAAGAGAGGCATATGTGAATAAAAACATGTGGTCAAAAGACCACATGTGCTAAATCAAAAAGAGAATCTTTATGTGATATGGGACTAACCACCTAGAGAGAGAGAGAGCGCGTGAGATTTCCTACGTGGGGATTTCGAGTTTGTGCCAAAAAGCTACTTCATGGAAAAAGGCTTCAATACTTTAGACTAGAGGAAATATCAAAAAGGGGTTTTAGGAGAGTGTTCATATGGACATCTCCTAATTTACAAAAAGAAGGTACTTTCATGAGGGCTAAAGGATGCCATAGCATGAGAAAAATTATGGGCAACCCTTAGAGCAACAGAGTGGTTGAGAGTTTTGCTCCCACATTGTACATTTAACATTGGTATATATGATATGACACTATGAGTAAGCGATGGCTTACGTAACACCTTACACATGTCGTCTATTCTTTCTCTATCTTTGTCTCATCATTTGTATGATTAATGTGGTATGTTCATGCTTTGTCAATATTGAAGATTGCTAGATTATGTGTTGTATATGTTGGACCTATGGAACCATGGACCTGTGATATGAGCCAAGGGCCTACCTCATTTCCAACAAGTTTCTCTATGGTAAGTGCAATAAGAACCGTAAGACTAGGAATTTGAAGATCATCATCCTCAAGACCACCTACATCACTAGTAATCATTATACCTATAGGTTTAGGAGGACATATTTCAACACCCTCTACAATATCCCACAAGCCTTTTGCTACCAATACACATCATGTATGCCCACAATGGGTAAATACAACCTTTCAACTTATCCTCAATAGCCAATATATGGAATGCATCATTAGTTTTAACCATGGCTAGCGATGAAATACCCTTGATGCACAAAAGTGATTGAATCTCAAAAAAAAAATGAAAAGAAATACCCAACTGAGCTCCACTAGATAGTAGACTTTGAGATGCTTGTACTTGTGAATGGAACATTGTATATAAATTGAATATAAATTGTATATGAATTGTATACAAATTGTATATATTTTGGCAATAAAGGGACAAGACTATGTACATAATCACTACAATATTTTGTTTATTCGTAGGTTAAGGTGAGCTCAAATCAAAATTTTGCTACCGTTTTTTTGTATTGAACTCCTTATCATCCTGAGTATGCTCGCCAATTTTTTTTGCTATTTTGAGATTGTGATTGAAAGGGTGTTGAAAATGCCATAAAGAAAAAAAATGGCATACTTTGATACCAAATTTTGGATTTTGAGGACTAGAAAGCACATAAATAGCACAAGGAAGAAGAATAATCTTGGAGAAAAACACAACATTGATTACATTACCAAGTCAATTTAAAAATATAAGTGACCTACTAGGGCTATAGTTCTTCATACAAGTTGGGAGGAAAGGAAACTCCTAAAGAGGAAAAGAGTTACACGGCGGTCCTAACTCTTAATTGAAATATATCAACATTGAACACAATACCAAATTGTTGATTCAAGATTTTCTAAGATAATGTAGAACAAAATTTTTGTACTAAGATAAACTCATCTTTCATAATTTTGTAAAAGTCCAAAAGATGTTTTTGTACCACTAAATAAATAAAATTGATCTTATACTCATCATTGTGTAAAAAATAATAATTTCATACTGATTGATTCTATTCTAGATCCTTTTCTTTTTCACTTATTAAATTTTCCTCATTTTTATTTTTTTGTTTTCCTTTCTTTTTTACTATATAAATAGTTGGATCTTAGAACTAGGTGTTCCAACATCATACCATCCAACATGGCCCATTGTATTGTACCATTTGAATTAACTATCTGGATGCAAAAAGGAGTAGTTCGATAAATCTCAATTTCTTCAATGGTATAGTTTGATTTAGAATTAAAAAATCGCACCAAATCACCCAACAAAAAATTACAAATGTAGATCCAACAATCATGGTGGGGCTTCTATTGTAACTATTCTCAAAGAAAAAGAATTGTCTAATAGCACTGAGGAATAATCTTCAATATTGTTTTTACAAAGGATTCCTTGTATAATAGTGACTCACATGTTGGAAGCCATAAATTCCATAGGCACAGTGGCCTCCAAAATAAAAGCAAAAATAAATAAATTCCAAGTGTTACCTTGTAGGCCATGAAATATGCTCATGACACGTTGCAAAAACTATCCTCATCTTTGTTAGGAATTGAACTAATTTCTTAAAGTATAGTGAAGATAATCATATTTGCACCCAATGAGAACGTTAATAAGAGGATACTTGGAAGTACTATGCTTAAATTCAATTTGATAATACTTCTCAGTTTGTTTTTGAATCTTCAAATTTCGTTTTGTGATGTAAATCAATCTATAAGGATAAACTTGATCATGAAAATATTTCATCGAGCATAAGCAACTACCTTAGTTGTAACCTTCCAAATAGCCAAAGCTTTGACCCATTTTGTTGCATAATGTATTCAGGTAAAAATGTACAAATAGGAAGAACAACGTTCCACTTTTGAAAAGATTCAAGAGGCAACATCAATTGTTTAGACATCTTGTGGTTTGTGGTTGCAATGTTGACACATATCACAACTCAAATCAAAATTCCAAAAATCCCTTAACATATCTTGTGGTTTTTGTTGGTTGCAATGTTGACACATATCACAACTCAAATCAAGATTCCAAATATCCTTAGAAAGCATAGATAATCACAACCTAGATTATAGGACTTTCATATAAGTAATATCCATCAAAAAATGACCGCCAACCATCTTGCTATGATCTTAAAATTATAAAAAAAAAAATTCTTGCTTAGGTGTGCATCACATCAAAGATCTAATTAAACTTTAAAATTATAGTTGTTCAAGAATAATATGATATTGTTAATTATAATGACCTAAATGCCTCCTTTCAACTTATATGAAATATTCAATCATCGCTACAATATCAGTGAATAGAATCAATTCTCATATCAAGTAGATTGGTCATATTGCAATTGATGTCTATTCCCTCCAATCTCAAACAATGCAACATCATGTAGTGCACCTATATAGAAGTCAAGAGGCTCATCAAAATCAAGATAAGAAGGATGATTTACAATTCAATATAAGCTTCTATATCAATGAATGACATCATACTCAAACTCTTACACTAGAAAAACCCATCAAACCAATCATTTGAACAAATTTTGTAGTTTCACCAAAAACTTAAGGGAAGAGTAATCGACATGGAAAGTAAACTTACACTCCAATAACAAATTCTTTGTAAATTATATAAAGCCCAAACATTTCTTTCAACATTAGATAATCATTTTCTTGCATAGTAGGTTAATATCATCAAGAAGATTTTTCTTGCAATAGAATGCTACCAGTTGCTATAGCTAGAACACCAAACAAAACATGAAATTCTAAAATAGGAGGATCTATTAAGGCCAATTTTATCTTATAAAGATATTATTGATCTTCCTATTCCAAACAAAATGTGTGGTCAGAACATGCATAAGTGCACTCAATGAATGGGCAACCTAATCAAAGAATAATGATAACAGCCGTGCCAGCAAATTTATCCCAAAAAACAAAGAACTTTAGGTGCATTAATGCAGAATCCTCTAACACAACCTTAACTTTATCTAGATCCTCTAAAATTTTTTCTTTTGAAATAATATATCCAAGAAAATTAATCTCCAAAAACATGAACTTTATTGCAATGTTGAAAACAACACCAAAAATGTTTTAAATGGAAACTTTGGGTACTTGAAATGCATAATTCATCCAAGAAAGTATGCATGAAATTAGTTAAATACTCATAAAATGTTTATTTCCTTGTCATTATTACTCAAATTCTCGAATTTTCTCTTTAGAAAACAAAGTAAAATTCTTGAGATCAAAGTCCTAATCATTAGATATATCATCTTCATCAAAATGAAGCTTAAGACTTTGAAAGATTGGTCAACAACATGATTCGAATCCATAAGCTTATTGAATGGCACTTCATATTTGTGAAAGCTAGAACAAGGCACAAATAATCCATAAGTCCTTGTAAAAAGAATGGATTTAGTAAATCCTATGAAGAATGATGCTTCACCAAGATTCTTTGTAGTTAAGCTTTAAATTTTTCTTTATAACTTACAAGGCCTACATTTTTGCTGAACACGATGTATCTTATCTAACAATTCTACACTAGTCTTGTAAGAGAAAAACCTTTCAAAGAATGCAAGGATTAATTGATCATAATTAAAAAAATAAAATTGGTATCAAATACAACCATTCCATTGTTCATCCATACAACATTGTTTAGAAAAATTCAAAATTATGCCTCCAATCAAAAGAAGCATCTAAACATTGATAGATCTTTCCAAAATGATGAACATGTATTGTCCAAATTTCCATATGGATTTCCTCCAAAGCATGGGTAAACATTCTTCTAGTTGATGTCATCATATGAGGATTATAGGAAGAAGTATTGTACTAAAGTTTTTTGACAAGATCTAGATCATCCAAGGTACTAATAAGAGATTAAGTTCAGCCACATCTAGAAGTGTGTCTAAGTTATCACTTGATATTGGCTCAATAGGAATCTAATTGTCGATGGTGGAATCATTTGTTGAGCGAATCTATTTGGATTCCCATGATTAGGTGGTGTGGATGATGATCCTCCTAATTACAAAATATGTGATGATGGTTGTTCTACACTAAGGGTTGGTAGAGCTAACTACAAATCTTTACTAATGAAGCCTAATTCCCGATTAGATTTTGAGTACCTTCCATAGCAAATAGAACATTTTTGGAGAGGTGGACAAGAGCTCCATGGGTTCCTGAATCCTTATTTGTGTTATGTGAAAATTTGTTGCATAAACTCAAGTTTGATTAAGATAAATAGAGTTTAGGTGGAACAATTGTCAACAATCTATATATTCAACAAATACATTAGTTGTTCGCAGATGCAAATATGGATCCCATGAGATGCTTCTCATTCACTTACCTTGGTATTTCCTCTTCATCACTTCAATAGTCTGTTTAGTGATCACCTCTTAAATTGTCCCTTATATGAGATTTTGCAATTTACGAGACATATCATATGTTGAGGGAATCTATTTAGATTCCCATGATTAGGTGGAATGGATGACGATCCTCGTGATGATAAAAGATGTAATGATGATTTCTCTACACCAAGGGTTGGTAGAGCTAACTACAAATCTTTGGTAAGGAAGTCCAATTCCCAATTAGATCTTGAGTGCCTTCCATAGAAAATAGGAAATTTTCGGTGAGGTGGACAATGGCTCAAAGGTTTCATGAATCCTTCTTTGTGTTGTGTGAGAAGTTGTTGCATAAACTCAAGTGTGATTATGATAAATAGAGTGGATTTGGAATGATTCTCATCATTCTATATATTCAACAAATGCATTAGTTGTTCGCAGATGCAAATATGGATCCTATGAGATGCTTCTCATTCTCTTACCCTTGACATTTCCTCTTCATCACTTCTAATATTTTGGTTTGTGATCACCTCTTAAATTGTTTCTTATATGAGATCTTGCAATTTAGGAGACTATCATTCACCTACATACTAGAAGATTCAATTTCACTTCACAAGGTTTACAATAGGAGGCTCTAGATTCAAGACTAGAACCTATAGAATACCTTTGTAAAATATATAACTTTTTCTATCACTAATTATAGCATGAATCTCACCAATATAACCACATAGTAAACTCCAAAATATATGACAAAAATAGCACCAAAATTATGGTTGTAAATTTGAGTTATAGATTATTTGGAATTCAAGATGCAAAGAGTCATTGCAACATTTCATGTCTCTGTTGGGGATGTAAGGATCATGTGACCTCACCCCTATGTTCATACATATACATCATTTATAGAGCATTGCCTCAACGGAGATCATTATATGGGTTTTGAGGCTCCCACGCATGTGTGCCTATCTCTCCTCTCCTCTCTCTCCCTCCATCTCCTCCTTGCTCCTTTTGTTCTGCACACCAAAGCCCTTCATTGGTATCAGAGCGTGTTGAAGGCTTGTGTGCAAGAAGCTTCAATGGAAGCTTAAGTCACAAGAGATGAATGTGCAAGTCGGCACCTCTCGATAGTTGTTCGGTATTTTGAACATAACTCGAGCTAGGAAGCTTCGATTGGTGCCTTTTAAAGTTTTGTGCGTAGCTGAGATAGAGGGTTACAACTTCACAAAAGAGTGCAAAACTTGGTTAAGAGTGCTAGAGTGTCGAAAATTCGGAAAATGCAGATTGATGTAGAAGACAGATCTGCTATCACTTGAACAACAAGTCATGTTTTGGCCCATAACTTGTGCTTTACAAGTCGGATTCAAGCGATTCAACTTGCTATGCGTAGCTTGGAAAAGAAACTACAAGTTTATAGAATAACAGAGATCCAAATTCTGAGTTCCAGATCATCAAAATTGCAAAATACAGAGCAGTAATGCTATAGGTGAAGGTGAAATTGAGAGCAGATGTTTGTTTTGCGTATATTTTGAACTACACACCTCCAATTGAGGTGTTCTATATATCATTACATAGTCAAGAAAGAGTTCTTGAAATTTGATGAAGAGAAAAAGTTCAAGTTCAGAGGTTATCATCTCTGAAAAAGCAAAACAAAGAGCAGCATATTTTCACCACAAGAATCCTAATTGCTTTTAGAGGTTCATTTTGTTGTGGAACTTCTTTGAGAGAGTTTTTTTGGTGTATGAGATCTTATTTTTTAGAGCTTGAAGGCATTATCCATGTATGATCATTGTGGTAGCTCTTCCATATGAGAGTAGAGCATGATGGTGTCACGTGTTTAGCATGTGAGATGACATTGTGGTATATCTTTTTTTGAGGTTTATGTCATCATGAGTATGATCATGGCATTGTCAGTGGATGTATAGTGGCATTGTGATCTATATCTTGCTTATACCACTTGATTACGGATTTACTTGCCAGTTACATGTAATTTTATGAGAGTTGATTTTGGATTTTGGTTGATACTTATATCTTTGTTTTTATGAAGTACATTATCCAAATTGGAGTCTCAGTTGCATATTCGTTTATCACCTTGATTGGCTACTATTTTAGCATATGATCATTGATTTGATATCTTATTTGCCAGTGTGATTCTTGGCATATGTGGATGGTGATTCCCACATGATTATTTTGGTTCAGAGTCCAGTTTACAGAGGACATGTGGTCAAAATTTCATCAGCTTTTGTGCTAGAAGAATACTCTAATAGATCCTTTATGCTTGTGTGATAGCTTTGGTTCGTTGCTTATCTCCATTCACTTGGACTTGATCATGACAATCTTGCAGGATTCATTCTTGAGTGGGAGGTGTATCTTCATTGTATTGATGTGTATTGCCATCAGTTTTTTGACATATGTATTTTCCATTATCTTTGGTTGGATCAATGATAAGTGATGACAGGTTACTCATTGCTCTTTTACTATTGGTTATCCTGTTTGATTGCTCAATTTACAGAGGTACTCTGCTGAATTTTTTTCAAGATTCTTTCACATCTACTTGGTCAGTTTGGAGACTTGGAAAGCAGGCTTATGCTCATGGTTTCATGTGCATGTTAGATGCATGGTTATGTGCATGATAGATGCATGGTTTCTTCTTCAGTGAGATATTTATAATGTGAGTTATGCATATGTATATGCAGGTGTGATCCTATTGAGGATAGAGTATTGTTTCTAGTCTCCTATTACATTGCTAGTCTCTTGGATTGCCAACATGGTATCTTCTTAATTTGATGGCACTGACTTTATGAGATGGAAAGCTCAGATGTAGCATACATTGGTTCGTGCAGGGTTACACATGTATGTGCATAGAGATGCACAGAAACCTTATGACATGCCTAACCACGTATAGATGGATATGGATGCATTGACCAGCTCCACTATCCGATTATAGCTTATGGATTCTATATATGAGTATGTGATGTATGAGAAGCCGAGTAGTGCATTATGGCAGAGACTACATGATATGTATGCGAGTCCATTGACTAATGTGAGACATAGATCATATACACAACTTCAATATTGGCATTGTGGTCATGAGGGCCATACTCGACGATGTTGCTTCAGGTGGATGCAATGACAACGTCAAAGATATGCATGTGATGCAGTTCGGGTAGTGATTTCAGGAGTATGGCAGTTGATTATGCTAGTGATGGTGATATCACTTTCTCCTATGGTTCATCTCAAGATTCCTCTTGTTCATTGGATAGCACACACATGGCTTGGTTGCTTGATGCATTAGCCATTTTTCATGTTGCACCACATCGAGAGTTTTTTTCGATTCTCAAGAGAGTCCTGGGTATCTCCAATTGCCTGATGGTACAACATATGACATTAAGGGTGCAAGAGGTGTATGCCTTATGATACCTAGTGGAGCATCACTTATACTCAGACATGTATGCTATGTGCCTTCATTCCCTATGAGCTTAATTTCAATTAGCCAGCTACATGAGAGCACATGTTATGTATTCCTTGGCGAGCATCATTTTCAGTTGCAATTGGGACAGCTTATGCTTATCAGAGGTTGCTAGGATTGGGCACAAGTATCCACTACAGGTACTTCATGTAAGAGACAGTCTTGTCTCGATGGGAGTTCAACCTTATGTGCAGTGTGAGACTCATGTCTCATTTTGTCTACCCATACATAGGTCTATTAACATTTATGATGCACATGTATGGAAGGATTCAGATTCTAAGATGGATGCATGTAGAGTATACTTTGAATGGTCATGATGCTTATATAGAGCATGATTTTGTTGATCATATAGATGCTCAAATGGAGCATACTCTAGATGATCAATTGGATGCTTTAGAGCATGATGTGGATGCAAATGTAGAGCGTTGTGATTATATTCAATTAGAGTTTAATCATCTATTTGATTTTGGTATTGATGTTGTGCAATCAGCTCATATGGAGCATGATGATACACTTGGTGTGGTAGACCATGATAGCTCTTATGATACACAGTGTATGCCAGAGCATACTAGCTCTCAAGATGCACAACTAGACACATCCTTAATTGAGAGGATGACTGATTTAGATGTTCATGAGTCGAATATCATGCAATCATTCTTGGATTTGCTCATGTCGGATATTGACACAGATATATCAAGACAAGTTGGTCTTGATGATGATGTTTTGGATGGCTTGGATATAGGCATGGCTGACATACTTAAATTAACCAAGATAGCACATGTTTCATCAACATTCGAGAGTCTCATGTACGAGTTCTTATGCTCGAGACCAGATATTGCGGTTGCTATTGGAACATTTGCACTTGGAGTTGTCAAACATTCAATGATTGACACGGGCGTAGAGAGTGTGGGAGCTTTGCAAGAACCTCATCAATTCTTGTATCAAAAAGATATGAGCTCAACTCTTGTTGATATGAGTCTAGAACAGCTTGAGGTGCATGGATACACCTTGTTTGAGGCATGATGCAAGTTGATCCGTATGGGTTGAGATCTAGACTCTTCCTGTACATTAGTGTATAGTCCTACATCATTCTTTGTATATTTTTCCACTTATGATCACATTGGCCCTTAAGTGGGAGATTGTTGAGATGTAATGATCATGTGATCTTACCCCTATATATACATCATTTATAGAGAATTGCCTCAACAAAGATCATTATGTGGGTTTCGAGGCTCACATGCATGTGTGCACATCTCATCTCTCCTCTCCTCTCTCACTCCATCTCCTCCTTGCTCCTTTTGTTCTGCACACCAAAGCCCTTCAATCTCCGAATAGATCCTTATTGCAAAGAATGATATATATTCTAAAATTTGAATATAAATGA
>CM035407.1:127890028-127962528 GCA_020310875.1 Ceratopteris richardii
AGCATCGCAAAAGACTTCCTTGTCTTTGCAACCATCTATCCCGGAACCCTCGAGCTCCCAACTGCAAAAGTATCCATCAAATTCTTGCATGCTACCATCCAATTCGGGAAGAGAAACTGCATCTGACAGGCTGACAGAAGACAAGTTATCGTTGGTCAATGAAGGATGGAAATAGAACACGTCTACATCGTTAAGCAGGGAAAGCCCTTCATCCTCCTGCATCGAAGGTGCTGGGGCGAGGCCATTGAAATCGGAGCATGAGTTCTGATCGCGTGGTACCGCCAGCCGCAGAGAAGAAGCGACAGCATCGCGGTCAAGGGACGCCCCGATCATGAGAATGAATGAAATGGATGAAGCGATGCACGGGCCTTCAAAACCTAAAGTAACGTGAAATTGCCTGCGCCATGCGCAGGGGCTTTGGATTTCCTTGGAGACGCTGCCGAGGCAGTCGCTGTCTCCATATCCATTTTCAGTAATGGTATGCCTGAGTCAATTCGGACCAATGTGGCCCTCGCTTCTTTTAACGGTAGAAAGAAGTATAAATGTGCATATGAAACTCATAAACTAACCGGCTTGCATATTAACCTCAATTGTAACGCACTCTAGATCCGCAAGTTCTGCCCCTGCTGTGTGGGATTTGGGGAGTCCGAAGACACTAGTCTCATTCACTTGTATCTTTTTCTTCATTATTAATTAAAGTTTAGGAGAGTAGGCCACAGTTGAACTTCTTTTGATTAAAAAAAACTGCTTGGTTCAGGAAAAAAAACAAGATTTTTATATCGCACTTTATCATTAGTCAAATATTTCATTGTTTTCTTCTAGACCCACAATATCCTTGGTAGACCCCATCTTTCAAGGAACAAAACTGCCTCATTGTTAAAAGGAGTCTGATATATGACCTATTCTTTCTATAGGCCAAAAACTATTCCAAGAACAAATGCACACATTCGGGTTCACATCAAGTTAATCCACGAGTCTTAAACTACAAGTCATAAGCTCAAAGGCTTAAAGTGTTACCACTAAACCCACACACCTTTGCTCAAGTTTTACCTACCTTGTTGAGTTGCCCTTAACATCGTTGATGAAAGAAAAAGATAAATGAGAACTTCACTTCCATTGCCACCTTAATTGATCAAGGATCCTTCAAAAGAAGTACTCCAAACTCTCTTGCATTGCATCATCTCGGCCCACCCTTATTCACATGTATTTAAGAACTACTTTTTAAAGTTAATATGGGGTGTTTGGAAAAGTACATCATGTACCTCTTATACTTAACTCTCAATCAGCACACTCGTAGTGACATGTTCATTATCCGAAATATATAAACAAATACCCTTTGGGAGTGATGCAATGAATAGGAGGTTGGTAGTTACACATCATGTATAAGGAAGTGCCAAGCTATGTGGAATGAAATCAATCCACAAACGGAAGTAAGCCGAAAGCTTTGCAAAAATCTTTAAACTTCTCCCTCGGTAGAGCCTTTGTGAAAAGGTGTACAACATTATCTTGTGTGAGAACATAAACCAAACTAATCTCTCCAATAAAGAGTCTCTCCTTGACACAATCATACTACATCTCAATATGCTTTATGCGAGCATAAAACATGGGGTTCCTCGCAACTAGCAATGCACTCTAAGTGTCGATAAAGATGGTGGTGGCAAAAAACTAACCAACACCCAAATCACCCAAAAGGCATATGAGCCACACACCCTCAACAATAGCTATGAAAAGCTACCCTATACTCAACCTCACAACTAGAAGTAGCCATGATAGGCTACTTCTTGTTCAACCATGATATGCATGAGCTACCACGCATGGAGCAAAAACCACTTATGGGCACACAAGTGTCATAGAAACCAAACCAAACTGAGTAAAAAAACACATGTAAATATGGCTATAAGGACCCCCCCTTGGGATAAAATAACTTGAGTACTCAAGTAGCAAAAGATGTGTTTGACTACCTATTAGTGCTTGACATCTAGACTAAGCATAAACATGCTCATCTCAAAGATGGAAAATTGAATATCAAGCAAGGTTATGCCTAAGTAAATCAAGCATCCAACAACCTACTCATAGAGAACAACATCAAATGCATCCCCAACATCATGAAGAATCAACCATAAACCATTGTCCATGGGAATGGCATTACTTTTGCAATCTTCAAGGCTGAAATTTTGCAATAACATGTCAGTGTATTTTGTTTGACGCAACGTTATTCCCTCACCAACTTGCATAAACTGAATGCCCAAGTAAAGATGTAAGAGCCTCAAATAGGACATCTTAAGAGATAGGAAAATCGACCTTAAATTCAATGATTGCTTCTCGTTGGGACCATATCATCAACATATACAATAATGATTACAAGCACATCATCTACATGCATAACATATAAAGTGCTCTCTATTGGATTGTTCTCAAATCCATGTGTTGGAAAGTAGGCATGTATATTTTCATACCAAGCACGTGGTGCTTTCTTCAATCCATACAATGCCTTTTTCAACCTATGTGCTTTCTTTTAGTGCCCTTTCTACACAAAACCATGAGGCTGAAATACATACACTTCTTCATGTAAATCATCATTCAAAAATACAATTTTAATGTCCAACTAATATACATTCCAACGATGATGAGCTATACAGATGCTACAAATGGTTTTCATTCAGCTCATTGGAGCAAAGATCTCATCAAAATAAATGGCCCTCTCTTGAGTGTAACCTTTGGCAACAAGCCTAGCCTTATACATATCAATTGTTCCATCAAGCTTAAGTTTTAGCTTGTACACTCACTTAGTTCCAATGTCCTTTTTCTAGGAGGAAAGTCATATAAATGCCAAGCGGCTTTCTTCATGATGGCATCATTTGCTTCATCACCTTCACTGAAATCTCTTACCTTATCCATATGTATTCTGATTATTGGGGGTTTCTTCAATATCTCTCTCTCTTTGTATGATGTACTTTGTTCTTTTAGGTTTAGTTGAGTGGCTAACTTATTCCACATTTGGGGCTTTACTTGCAGAAGCTCTTCTAGAGTTAAAGATCAATGAACTTTAGCCTTCTTCAACTCTTGTAGAGTGGTTGGCATTTCCTCGGGGTTTCTCTTCTCTTTACATCTCATTGTGGCAGTATGGAAGAAGTTTGATTATGTTCATACTCACCCATGTACCTTGGAAGTGTGGTAAGGCTAATTGCCTCTTCTATCTCTGGTCTTGATTTGACCAATTTTTTGATTGTACCTCTTATTTCATCATTGGTTGGTTTGTAGAAGCATGTAGTTCTATGAAGGGAGAGATCTCACCTTTAGTCTTTGTTGTATAAACCTTGGGCTAGACCCTCAGATATTGGTATTTATCTTTGGAAACTCTTGGTTCTATTTAATGGGTTAGACCCTTGAAGTAGGAAACTATGCTTCTTGGTTTTAACCCTCGATAATTTATTCCAATTGAAGTCTCAATTGAAGGGCTTTTACCTTAAGAATAATTATTCTAAGGTAAAGGAACCTTAGCCATTGGAGAAAGCTTCTCCCAAATGACACCTTGACTCATACGTGAAGGAAGGCTTCAATTGAAATAGAAGCCATGTGATTTACTTTGGAAAGTGTCCACATGGACACTTGGAAGGACACATGGATGAATATTAAGACATGCACCCATTGGACATTGGTATAAATATGAGTGGAGTTGGATGGGTGGATACATACTCACTCACTCTCTAGTGGATGTTATACTCTAGGAAGAAGCTTTTCATAACAATGGTAATCAGAGCTTAGGTTTTCTTTCATTTGCAAATACTTGTGGTGCTTCTTGATTTCTGTGTTGGACTTCATCTTGAAGCAATGGGACAATGAGCTTCTCCCTGAGATTTTCGAATCTCTACAGCTCTACGCCATTTAATCCTCTATCTCAGGAACGGTGTTCACGTGGAGCTCTTGGTCATCATGCACCCTTTTCTAGGCCATCCATGTGCGCATCTATTTCAAAAAGGGCTTTACATGAAGGTCAATAGTGAGGGGCCGCTTGGGCATGATTGTGTAGATTTTTGCCAAAAGGTCAATGGTGAGGTGCTGCCTATGCACGATCATGCCATCTGTAGTACACCTTCAAATAATATTAAGAGGAGGTAAACCATGCCCTCCCCCAATCGACAGGTGACAGGAGACCCCATTTATTTAACCATGTGAAGGAATGGGCACAGCCACGAAGGCTCAGAATTAGGCACAATCACGATCACTTTTAGAGCTCTTGCCTCTATGATAAGGACAACAAGAGTAAAGCCCACTTTATATAAAGCTCATTGAGAAATTCTCCAATCCTATGTGGGATAATATGGTACAATAAAGAACATTCCCATCTAAAATTCAATGTTCGAGTTGATCTACACACTACAGTGAAGATGTTCAACCAAGTTCGCATAGTTTTTGCATATTTATAACAACAAGAAATTGAGCTTTGGGAAAAGGAGGTAAATTGAACAAGCATCTTGAAGCTATTTTGTCCCAATCTTGCGGTCAATAGAGGGAATATCAACTGGAGTGTCAGAGGAAACTCATTCAAGTCAATCCATAGAAGAGACTTTCTTTCAAAAGGACGTTTAAAGAAGGAGTTCATCTACTTGGTGCCCACTCTTTTTCTCAACAAAAGAATGCGAAGGATTGGAGAGTTGGTGGACAAAAGAAGGACCATAACTCTTCAACTTTGATCATGAAGAAACTTGTGGAGTAGTGAATCATCTAAGGCAACCCAAGCCGACCTACAACTAGAAGCAACTTTCAAAGATAATCGGGGAAGTACTCATTTTATTTCCATCTATTTTTCCTTTGGTATTAGGAACAACAATTTCTCATTTCCATTTGATTCCAAAGTATTCAATGGGGGATTCTTACGCTAGCAATATGTTGTTAGACATACCTAGACAAGAAGTACATTATGCACCACAGGAAGGGGTAGACATTAAGGAAATACAAACTGAGCCTTCGTACTTCAATTAATGAAGTTAAAGGGAAAATGGAAGAAATTTTGAATACACTTTACCCAAATGGGTTCCTTGCCCATTCGACCAAGGAACCCATCATCGAGTAAAGGACCAGATGCTCCTTTACCAATCCATAGTAACTTATCGTTAAAGAATAAGAGTGATGAAGTAACTATAAATCCTCCTCCTACTTCCATTAGGTCTAGGAGTCTTTTGTTGCCAAAAAACTTAAAACCACCTCAATTCTTAGGGGAAGATAAGGACCAAAACAAGGATGAAGTCTTGACATTTTTGGAAAAATGGCAAGACTTACATCAATTAAAAAACACCCTTGAAGCCTATCAAGTCTTTGAAACAAGTTTGTCATTTGGACCTAAGGCTTACAAATGGTGGATGATCTTGAAAGAGGCTCAGAGAATCCCAGAAACTTGGAGCCAATTTGAAGAATTCTTAAAAAAAGAATTCCTACTAGAAAATGAAGACAAGAGAAACTGGGAAGAATGGGACAAAGTCCTTCAGCGAGGACGTCCCCTCTCCTTGTACATCTCTCATTATCGAGAAATAGTACTCAAACTTCAAAACCTAGATGGTTTTTATAAAGTTGGAGGTTTTATCCATGGTCTCGACAAGCAGATCAAACATGAAGTGAAGAGAAGTGCTCCAAAAAACTTAAAAGATGTTACAAAGTTAGCATAGATCTACGAGGATCATGCAAAAACTTGAACATGTTGGAGTTAGACATCTGCGGAAGCACGCGAACAGCACAAGGAAGAAGAAGAAGCTTGGAGCACAAACACACAATACTGAATGTATTACTAGAGAATGTACAAAGATAAGTAGCCCATCAAGGCAATAGGCATATATACAAGCCGGGGGAAAAAAACCTCCTAAAGAGGGAAAAAAGTGCCACGGCGGTCCTACTGTGTTCACACACATCACTACCTAAATATATCGACAAATCCCCCTAGGGAGTGATGCGGTGAACAAGGAGTTGGCACTCATGTATAAGGAAGTGCCAAGCTATGTGGAAATCACTCCACAAAAGGAAGTAAGCCCAAATCTTTGCGAAAAGCTTCAAAGTTCTCCCTAGGCAGAGCCTTCGTGAAAAGATCTGCAATGTTCTCCTGTGTGGGCACATATGCCAAGCTGATCTCCTCAACAGAGAACCTCTCCCTGACATAGTGATAATGCACCTCAATGTGCTTAGTGCAAGCATGGAACACAGGGTTCCTCGCAATTGCCAATGCGCTCTGACTGTCAGTGAAGATGGTGGTGGCAGAAGACTGACCAACACCCAAATCATCCATAAGGCGTCTGAGCCACACACACTCAACAGTAGATGTGAAAGCTACCCTATACTCAGCCTCACAACTGGAAGTGGCCACAGTAGGCTGCTTCTTGCTCAACCAAGATATACATGAGCTACCAAGAATGGAGCAAAAGCCACTAGTGGACACACGAGTGTCATAGCAACTAGCCCAATCAGAGTCAGAAAAAGCATGCAAATCTGGCGGTAGTGATCCCCCCTTGGGATAAAACAACCCAAGTAGTCGAGTACCACTCAAGTAGCGAAAGATGCGCTCAATCGCCTGCCAATGCTTGACTCCTGGGCAATGCATAAATCTGCTCATCTGTGAGACAGCAAACTGAATATCTGGCCGAGTAATGCATAAGTAAATCAAGCATCCAACAGCTTGTTGATAGAGAACAACATCAAATGCATCTCCAGTATCATGAAGACTCAATCGTAAACCTGTCTCCATAGAAGTGGCAATAGGCTTACAGTCTTCAAGGCCAAAACGCTGCAATAATGTGTCAACATATTTCGTTTGACACAAAGCCATTCCACCATCAACTTGCATAAAATGAACGCCCAAATAGTGATGCAAATGCCCCAAATCAGACATCTCAAATGAGGCATGCAAATCAACCTTGAAATCAGCAATATGCTTCTCAATAGGACCACTGAGCAGCATGTCGTCAACATAGAAAACAATGATCAAAAGCACATCATTAGCACGCTTAACATATAAGGTGCTTTCAGTTGGACTGTTCTCAAAACCATGTGCAACCAGATAGGCATGTATCTTCTCATACCAAGCACGTGGTGCTTGCTTTAAACCATATAATGCCTTCTTTAACCTGCACACCTGATTTTCATGCCCTTTCTGCACAAAGCCACGGGGCTGAAAAACATACACTTCTTCATGCAAGTCACCATTCAGAAATGTTGTTTTAATGTCCAACTGATGTACATTCCAACCATGATGGGCTGCAAGTGCACAAATGCTCCGAACAGTAGTCATATGGCATGTAGGTGCAAAGGTCTCATCAAAATCAATGCCTCTTTCCTGTGCATAACCCTTTGCAACAAGCCTAACCTTATACCTGTCAATTGTACCATCAGGTTTACGCTTCAGCTTGTATACCCACTTAGTGCCAATGGCCTTGTTGCCAGGAGGCAAGTCACATAAAGACCATGTACCATTCTTCATTATAGCATCATATTCAGATTGCATAGCAGCCATCCAATTTTCTGAATTCTGTGCTTCATCAAAAGAAACATGCTCATTCTCATCATAGAGACTAGACGCAGCCATAGCATAGCAATCTGATGCAAAGGAGGTACTATGAGAGCCTGAACGAGTACGATATGACAAAGGTGTATCTAATTTGCTGTCATGCAAAGTCTACCCCAGCCATTTTGGCATAGTTTTTGCCTGCTCAATATCAGCTCTCTCATCAACAAGTGCATCATGTAAATCTGCATCAGAAATGGAATGATCTACATCATCATATGAAACTTGAAAAGGCTGAGAAGTTGCCTCGCCAGAAATGCATTAAATTCAGAAGACATATATTCCTCCCCTCGATTAGAATGGAGGGTGCCCATTTTACATGCTGACAAATTTTTAGCCAAAACCAAAAACTGTTTAAAGCACATGAACACTTCGGAGTTTGCTTTGAGTGGATATACCCATGCATGCCTGGAACAATCATCAATGAAAGTCATGAAGTAAAGGTAATTTCCAAAAGAGGGTGTCTGCATAGGACCACAGACATCACTATGTACAAGCTGCAATTTCTGTGTAGCCCGAACTGAACCATCTTTTGGAAAGGAGAAACACTGCATTTTGCCCAAAATACAGCCTTCACAAACATGTTTTCCAGGTGCCTCTAGTTTGGGCAAAGAGGACACCATTTCAGATTTCTGTAGGCGTAGCAAACTAGCAAAATTTAGATGACCAAAGCGTGCATGCCAAAGCTTTGCATCTGACATAGCCTGAGAATCATTTACTGCACATGCCAAATCATTTACAGATCTTTCCTAGTCTATGAGCTTATACAGCCCACGACATAAAATGCCAGAAGCAATAATCACATCGCCATTTGACAGATCATGAACTATACACCTGTCATCAACAAATTTCACAACCAAGCCAATCTTGGCTAATGCAGAAACTGATAACAGGTTCTTTTTGATCCCTGGCACAAACAAAGCATCTGACAAAGTGAAAGAACTACCATCAGCAGTAGTCAAAATGATCTTACCAACTCCCATAATAGGATAAGAGGAGTTGTTGGCGCATGTAACAGTATTCCCTATAGGGGCAGGCTCGAGTGAATAGAAGAAACTGTGCTGCAAGGTAATATGCTTGGTTGCCCCACTGTCAAAATACCAAACATCTGAGTCTACTGCAGACATGCACTGATCATGAGAAGATGGGTCAAAACTGCAGACAGTAGTAAACGCCCATTCTTCTTCCTGCACAAGATTTGCAGACTCTGTTTTTGGTGTAGAGGCCTCTGCAATAACCATTCCAGCCTCTTTCTTCTTTGCCTCTTTAGCAGCCAGTTTTGGACAGTTCTTTATAATATGATCATTCCCTTTACAGTACTTATAAAACAATTTCTGCTTTTCTGATTTCTTCTCATCTTTATCTTCCTTCTTCGAATATGCAGAATTAGAAGATTTCTGCTTACTAGTTGAAGAGCTCCATTTTCCTTTGCCCTTTTGACTAGCCAGGAAAGCTTGATCTGCAACTCGCATAATGGACATGTTTTTCCTGGACTGATCTTCCTGCAACAAAACAGAGACTAACTCCTCAAATGATAAGGCATTTGGATTGCCTTTCATCATCAATCGAAGAGTAGAAGCAAAACTCTGATATGAATCAGGAAGACCATTCAGAACGGTTTGCACAAGTGAGCTATCTGGTATAACCTCATCAGCAGAAATCAATTGTTCCTTCAAGTCTTTGATCTTCATTAGGAAATTGTCCATAGAATCACCTTCATTCATGTGCTTACTCTCCAACTGTTTTCAGAGGTAAGCAACACGAGCCTCATTCCTAGCTTGGTACAATGTGGTAAGTGTATCTCAAGCATCCTTAGCTATTCTACAAGAGCAAATATGAGGAATAATGGCACGTTTGACAAACAAAGCTATTAATGCATGTGCCTGGGCATCTTTGCCATCCCAGCGAATATGCTCTGTAGTAGGTGCGACAGAAACAGCAGCACGAACAGGGATCTGCGGAATATCATCTTCAACACCATCTTCATCAACTCCAGCACCTATATTTGCAGTACCTGTAGTCAGAGGTGTAATAGGATGTCTTTCAACACCCTGCACAATGTTCCACAATCCTTTTGCAACCAATACATATCGCATCATATAAGCCCATAAACTTATCCTCAACAGCCAACATACGGTGTCGTCGAGATTTTCTCTCCTCTCTCACTTGTGAAGGCCTACAAAAAACATATTTGGTGAAGGTAGCCAGAATTCCCCGAGAAGTCCAGGATGCATCAAGGATGTCAAAGGAAGCTCACATACAAAGTTTCAAAGAAATCAAGAAATTCCATGGTAGCGGTCAAAGTTGGTCAAAGTTGGGAAATTAGGGCAAAAATTTCATTGTCACCAAATTAGATGAAAATCCATATACTTGTAAAGATTGTCAAAGGCAGTCTATAGCCCAAATTTCAGCAGAAAATGGATTTGGTAGCACATTGATATGCTATGTTCATTTTGTAAAAATGTATTTTTTCTAGTTTGACCCTACAAATTCTTGTATAGAAATTTATGTTAGCCATATGGTTTGGCATGTATAAAGACCATATGTGGCTACATATTTGTATAAAGTTTCAAGGCTATCCGAGCTTCCTAGATACCTTAATGCCACCTTGCAAGCTTCCAAATGTAGTCAAACTTGTACAAGTTAGATTCAGATGGGAGTTTTTTCTGCATATTCCTGAAGGAGATCTTTGGAAACATAGTCCTACAATGTTTCATCTTCATCAAAGACTTTTTGGAGGGTCAAAGAGCACAAAGTCCAGTTTTCAAGGTCACCGCAGTTTTCTAGAATAAGAAAATTGAAGGCTTGAATGTCTGCCACATGTCAAAATATGATTGAACCATGTTGTACGGTCAAGATGAGCTCATATTCAAGGGTGGAGATGCACTAAAGCATAAAGGAAGGAGGATCCACGAATTTTTTCCATAAAAGAAGACCTTTTTTACAATCAAAGATCAATAATGCAGCATTTCTCCAAAAATAGTGGCTTATCTTATCCGAATTGATGTCAGCACTGATCCGACGGTCCAGATCATCCCCAGATCCAATGGTGGAGAATGAGGGCGCCTAAATTTCACTCCTTTACACTAGATTTGATAGAAAGAACAATTCCAAGCCATTGATTTGATTAATCAAATGGTTGTAATCGAAAGTAGTGATCCTAGAGTTGAGAGTTGATTTCTCTAGATCCAAGGGCCCAAATTCATTCAAAAAACTATATAAACCCCCCTCCAAACTCCTAGAGCATCATTGTTAGGCATCCATAGGGCTCATGCTAGCTTACGGTTTCCTTGAGACGATCACCCTCGGTTGAGCGAGTGAGGATCCAAGGTGAGCTAGTATGAGTATAGAACCTAGTTTCAAATTTAAGTTAGAACTCCAATTTAGGATAGGCTCTTGAAACCAGCATCTCTATCTTGACTCACCCTCGGTGGAGCGTGTGAGTGAGTTAGAGCTGATTTTAATGAGTCTTAGACTTCTTTAGTTAGACGTTACGAGCCTAGACAGACATAGGGTCACTGGAGTGGAACTCACCTTCTTACGTGTGACATTCGGTTGAACTGTCATGGTTTGAGGGTCGGAACCACCTTTGATCAGTAGACTGCTTAGCATGACGTACCACGACGATCTTTTACATGTAACTTAATTCAAATTCTTTTAATTCATGTCACTTGTCACTTGTCTCTTGTCACCTCTCTCAGTCTCTTAAGTATTTTTACATGTCTTCTATTTCTTCTATGTGTGAGAAGGCTCCGCAGTATTGCGTTGAACCAGTGAGGATGTTTCTTTGAGCTTGTGAGTAAAATCCATCATCATAATTCACTTGCATGCATATAATCCATACATACCCATACATATTGATTAGTTTCTGAAAGTGTATAAGAAGCTCCAATATTGGACCATTCTTCCTTTCGAAACTGGTTTATGTGTAAGGGTTCCATCTATTCTCGTCATGCATACATATCATCCAAAGAAGACTATGCATATGGATTGGAATTAGGAAGTGTTTAAGAAGCTCCTTCAATGGACCATTCTTCCTTCCAAATTTCATTCGTATGTATGGTTCTCTTTCATTCTTATCATTCATGTTCATAAATCTAACTTGCACTCCTACATTCCTATTCCCATAATCATTTCAACATCTCTCTCTTCTCCATACTCAACATTAATTTCACTTTCATGTCCTTAAACCTTCCAACATTCATTAGCTTCATACACCCTGTGTGTGCCACGACCGGACTCGATCCACCCGGATTGCGATCACCTCCACATTTGAACCCGACGTGAAACGCTTCGTAGCATTTGCTTCTGAACTTGTTGGGAGGTTGTGATCCATATCCTTTGTTTCATATTTTTTATCCTCATCATATTATCATCATCAGTCTTGAGTGTTGCACTGGATTTCTCACAGTATCGTGCACATCTTCGTCGTGAAGAAAACGCATTTGTGAGAGATCTGGAGCATCGTGCATCACTTGCTTATTCACATAAGATGGAGGAAGGATTCAAATCCCTTATTGTTGAGAAACAAGGCCAAAGAATAGTCTCTTCTATGTTGAGAGAGAAGGGAAAATTCAATGGCATCAACATCACAAGCTACTTAGATTTGTTTGAAGAGCAAGCTATGATTTTTGGTCTTCTCGAAGATCTTTTGATATCATTCTTTGAACGAATTGTTGATAGCTCTATCATAAACCGTGTCACTCAATATGATAGTCTTCCTTGGAGTGATTTTAGAAAGGAGATGCTCAAAGAATTCTATCTTGAAGATTATAGCCAACATAATCGAGATGGATTCTTATGATGGGTCAATTCTCCAAAGCCTAGTAGCTCTATTACTCACTTACAAAATGAGTATATTAGATGCTATGAACAACTTCTTGATGAGGATAAGATAACTTTGGAACCTGATCTTGTGATCAATTTTCTTAAGCTTCTTCATCCTGAAACTCGTAGGGAAGTTGAACGGCGATTAGAAGAACTAGATAAGCGCTATGGTCTTACTGACAATTGGCAAAAAGTGCGTAAAGTAGTAGAGGCTGTAGCCCATAGACATCAAAGACAATCCATGCTTTATGAGCAAACTAGTCTTCCTCAAGCTAGCCTTCCACAAACTAAGGAGCAAGTTAGAGAACAATCCCATGCTATGCTTTTTGACTCTACTCCTATTCCTCAAATGATGGAGCCTACTCAAGGTTTTAAAGTAGAGCCAAATAAAAGTGTAGTTGAACAATCTCAAGTGGATATTCTCACTAAGCAAATGGAAAGTCTTATTGCTACACAATCCAATTTGGCCAAGACTATAGATGCTTTACAATTTAATTACACCAAAACTTTCCAAAATCAAATGAACCCAATGACTTTTCAAGAGCCTAATCAACATGTTATAGCTACCAATCAAAATCCACAAGTAGCTCCTACTCAAGCATATTAAGTTCCTCCAATGCATAATCCTCCAATGCATAATCCTTCAATGCAAAATCCTCATCCTCATGTGCAAAATCCTCAAATGTATCAAAACCTGTATCCTCAAGCTTCTCAAATAGCTTTTCAAAATCCTCAAAATCAAAATTTTCAAAATCATCAACTGTATAATATGGAAGCTCCTCTTGCACCTCAAGTACCACATGTTGCTCCCCAAGCTCCTCAAATACATCAATTGCATTTTCAAAATCCTAATTATCCTGTTCAAGCAATACCTTATCAACAAAATCCTCAATTTCAAAATTTCCCACCACAAGTTAATCAAAATCCTCAAAATCAAAATGGTTTTGTGCGTGGCCCTCGTAGGTGTCCTTGGTGTGATTCGTTAGAGCACTTTTTGAGAGATTGTGAATTATTGAAGGCTGCTAAGGAGCAACGACTAGTAATAGACATAGACAAGAAAATCTGTGACTATCGATCTAGGCTACCTTTGCAAGGAAATTATGGTAAGGGAGGAATGAAAAAACATTATGAAAATATAACCATAATGGACGTAGGGACTAGAGGAGTGAAACTAGAAGCTCTTGATGAACAACAAGTAGAATCAAGTAAACCCACAAAGGAAGGTGATTTTTCCATAGAGGCTTTAGTAAGAGCACGGGATGAGATTAGGAGAATAACGGCTTGGGAGTCACCGATAGAAGATCAATCTCTTATTTCTCACATATCCAATGTAGAAGAAAAACGAAAAAGAGATGAAGCTGAGCGTAGTGAAAGAAGAGTGACTCGAAAACAAACCTCAGAGGGAATAGAAACAATCATAGAGCAAGGAGAAACATCACAATCCAAAGATAAAAAACAAGAATCAGAACCCAATGAACAAAAACAAGAGGAGAAACAAAAAGGGAAGAAGACAAAGCAAAGAAAAACAGAACCAAAGCCTTTAGATAAACAAGAACAATCAAAACAAACTGAAGACCAAACACGAGAACATGAACAAAAACAAGACCCTGAGCAAAAACAAAAGAAACCAAAGAGAAAACCTAAAGCCATCTTGATTTCAGAAATTGAGAGAAAAATAGATCCTATGGAGATTTTAGATGACATTTTGCTTAAGAGTCAAGTGACTATGTCTTTAGAACAAGTTTTCTCTATTGCAAAGCCTGTTTTTAAAGATAACTTTATCGGACTAATTAAAAGGAAGAGGTTTCCACTTAATCCAGATACTGAGATGCAAGATTCTCTAGATCAAGATCAAGCTATGAATGAAGCCTTAAACTTTGATGAATCTGATGAAGAGGACTTTGATGATGATGAAGTAAATGTTAATAAAAATTTCTTAGGACCTATTCAACCTGACCATGAAAATCATGAAAACAATCCTGAAAGTCACTTTAAAAGAACATTTTGGTCTAGAGGTACATCGGAGATGCATGTTAAAATAGGAAATGATAAGAACACTATCACTGTAAATGCATTAGTAGATTCCGGCTCCAAAATCAATGTGATTTCAAGAGAAGTCTATGATAAGTTTCGATGGCCCATAGATAAAGATTGTGGATGGCGTATGAGAACTGCAGATAATGGTGTAGGTACCCTGTATGGAGCTTGTGCTAGTGTGCCCATATCCATAGGAGGAATCACAGAAGAGTTTCACTTTTTTATTCAAGATAACTGCTCCTATGAAGTTCTCTTAGGTCAACCCTTTATTTGTGAGAGTCGTATGGAAACTAAAGCCATGGATGATGGGTCTACCTATGCCAGATTTAAGTCTAAGGATGGAATGCAATCACTTCAAGTCATGACAGTAGGAGTGAATCATCCTAGGAATCGATTGTCAATTAGAAAGAAACCTATTGTTACTCAGGGTCATGAGCATGCTTGTAGTGATTGTGCACCTCGATTCATGTTTGGAGCTACATATGATCAAAATTTCGGATAGAATCCATTGTTGAGCGGGACAACAGTGGATATTGGTTTGACATCTCGCATCCAACCAACATGTACAATAGTTTGTCACTTTGTTTTCCACATTCTAGATTAGATTTTCTTCGTAAGAGTCAATTGTCCAAGTCTTTTATCCAAAAAACCCAAAAAAATTATAAAAATAACAAAATCATGGAACATGATGAGAACATTGAGCATGTGATTGAAACATCTCATTATTTCTCTACTCTTGAGGAGTTAGAGTTATGTCTTGAACAAAACTCTAATTCCCATATTATTCTTCTTTCTTCCCTTGATGAGTATGCTCTAATCCAAGAGTATGCTCTCAATGTTGACAAGTGCTCAAAATTTAACCAAACACATGATGCCTTAGTTGAAACAAAGTACAAAACTGTAGACAAAAAAATCAAACCCATAGCTCAACCGTTACCTCAAGGAAGTAATGAAAAAATTATTGATGTGAAAAATGATCCAATTCTTCGGGATAAGAAAAACATAGGACATACATTCACGGATGAGACAATCAAACAAGTGAAAATTGGTAGAGATGATGACTTTCTTTTGCCAGCAGAGAGAGATAAATTTGAGAGATTCATACGTAGCCATGGAAAAGCCTTTACTATGTATCCTCATGAGATTGGTTGTGTAGATCCTAAGCTAGTTGCACCCATGATAATCTTTACTATTCCACATATTCCATGGAATCTTCGTCCTATACCTGTTCCAAAGGCTCACTTACCTGAGCTAATGAAACTACTTAAGGAGAAGATAAACATGAGAATTTTAGAGCCATCTTTTGCACCTTACTCAAACAGATGGTTCACTGTGCCTAAAAAGAATGGGAAACTACGTTTTATTCAAGATCTCCAACCCGTCAATAAAGTCACCATAAGGAATGTAGGAACAGGACCCATTGTAGATGAGTTTGCTGAATCGTTTTCAGGACATTCTATCTATTCAATGGGTGATCTATATTCTGGATATGACCAATTTCAATTAGCAATTGATAGTCGTGACATAACCACAATGAAAACTCCTTTAGGCTTAGTGCGAATGTGTACTTTACCTCAAGGAGCGACTAATTCTGTGGCTCATATGATGAGTGCTATGAATATGGTCTTACATGACTTTATCCCTCATATAACTATGCCATTCATTGATGATATTCCAATTAAAGGGAGTGAGGAACGTGTAAAGGACATTACTTTAGATTCATCGGGATGTCGTAAATTTGTTCTTGACCATATCTCTGATTGTGAAAGAATATTTCAACGATTTGAAGAGGTAGGTCTCACATTTTCCATAGAGAAATCTGTTTTTGGTGTCAACGAGGTACTTATTGTTGGACATTTATGTGGCCATTATGGTCGAAAGCCATACCCACAAAAAGTTGATGCCATTAGCAAGATTTCTGAAACATGTAACAACGTGAGTGAGGTACGTAGATTTCTTGGTGCTTGCATCTTTTATGTTATTTGGATCCCTCACTTTGCTCATGTTGCTGATTGTTTTTATGACTTATTGAGGAAGAAACGAAAATTTATTTGGACTGACAAACACACTCAAGCTATGCATAAATTGAAGAAATTATTGCTTAAAGCTCCCATCCTTAAGCGTGTAGACTATTCTGCTAACAAACCTATTATATTGACTGTTGATACTAGTCCTATTGGTATAGGTTGGGTCATAAGTCAAGATGATAGTGAAGGGAATAGATATGCAATTAGGTTTGGTGCCAAAATTCTACATGAAACACAACGAAAATATCCACAAATCAAACGAGAACTATGGGGTATGGTAACAGCTTTGAAAACAGACAAAGAATATTTCATTGGTGCAAATGTCAAAGTTGAGACTGATTGTTTGCCTCTCATTGGAATGATAGCCAATTGTTCATCTCCTGATATAGCCATGCTTAGATGGATCTCATATATTAAGTTCATAAATCCTGAGTTAGTTCATATTTCAGGTAAGTCAAACTCAGTTGCTGATATGTTATCGAGAGCTAGATTTGATGATGATCTTGAAAGTGATCTAATAAAGAATGTGAATTTAGTTGACTATGTTCCTCATATATATGAGTATGAGAAATTTCATGAGTCTGAGTACGAAGATGAATGGAGAGACATAGGAAAGTATCTCAGTACACTACAACTATTACCTAGCTGGACTACGAATAGATTCCGTAACATTAGGAAACGAGCTTATAACTTTTTTCTATGTAATGGTTATCTTTGGAGACATGCTAAGGGTAAGGTTAAGAATCCACAACGAGTCCTAGGAAAAAGAGGTCTTCAATTGCAAGTAATGAAGGAAATGCATGAGACATTATGGGCCGGTCATAAAGGATTTTTTGGAACATATGAAAAAATTAGAAGTACCTATTATTGGCCTAGGATGTATGTTGACATTAGTAGCTATGTTTCTACATGTTCTACTTGTCAACTTCATTCATCAGTCAAACATAGAGATCCGTTGCATCCTACTTATCCACCTTGTATTCACTACAAGTGGGTAGTAGATCTTGTAACTATGCCTAAAGGTATTGACAAAATGCGTTACATTGTACTTGCAAGAGAAGATTTAACTAATCATGTAGAGGGACGTGCATTACGATCTAAGACCACTTACAATGTTTGCAAATTCTTGCTTGAAGATGTCATAAGTCGCTTTGGGTACATAGAGAAAGTAGTTGCCGATCGTGGAGAGTTAAATGCGAGAGAAGCTAAAGAGTTCTTTGAGCGTCACGGTATTCGTTTGTCTCTCACTACTGCATATAATCCAGAGGCCAATGGTAAAATAGAGAGAGGGCATCCACCTATTGTGAAAGCCATATCTAAAGCATGTAACGGTGACATCAAACAATGGCCTAGATTCTTACCTTTTGCACTTTGGGCAGATAGAATGACATGCACACGTACTACTGGATATATGCCTGCTGAACTCATGTACTGTCAAAAACCATTGTTTCCAATTCAGTCTCATATTTCTGCATGGTCAAATTTGCCTTGGTCTGAAAACATGTCTACTGATGATTTTTTGAGTTTGCGTATTAAACAGTTAGAACAAGGTAAATTAAGACTTGATGATGCTGTTGAAAAATTAAGAGAATCTAGAATGAAGAACAAGCATTATTTTGATAAAACTCATCGATTGCGTCCTAAGCCAATTGAAGTAGGAGATTGGGTGCTCATTTATGATAGTACATTTGACTCTCAATATGATGCACGCAAAAAGCTCACTCAACGGTGGTTTGGGCCATACATTGTATCAAAAGTCAACAACAATGGTACGTATGCTCTTTGTGAATTAAATGGTGTTGCACTAAAAACTTTGATTGCAGGTAAAAGGATAAAGCTATTCAAGAAACGTGATAATGACGAGTACATTTTGGATGAGGACATTGAAGAAGATGACAACAATGAGGCCAATTCATAAACAGGAGTATCCATGTTATAAAAAATAAAAATATAAATTTAAAAAAAAAAAAGGAAAAAAAAACATATAAAAATATCATTAATTTTTCAAGTTCATGTTGCTTTGTTTTTTTTCAAGTTCATTCTATTTTTCTTTTTTTCTTTTTTCCATGCTTGTTTCATGCATGTTTTTTTTCAGTCTTTGCATTGCATTGCATTGCATATCCACATCACTTGAGTCAAAAAAGGCAAATGATGATTTCTCTACTTGTGTAAAATTGTATCTTAAGTAGTAACTTATCTACTAAGAAATTGATTATAATCTAGGATTGTGGAAAGATATGGCATGTAGATTTGGAGGTTTATTTTGATGACATGACTTTCATATATAAACATGCATATGTATCCAGTATCGAAAGCATAATTGTTGAAATCCTAGCTCCTGCTATTGCATGTTTCTACATCCTTAGTCCATCTCACAGCACTTGTATCGGAGTTTAAAACGACTGTTCTCCATCATCAAAAATGGTTGTACCTTGTATCGGGGTTTAATTTTTCCCCGTCATAAAAAAAAAAAGTTGCTACATGTTACCAAGAAGTTTACACTTTCTTCCACCCCAAAAAAGTGATCGTAACCATAAAGTTGCCGAATCATCATCATCAAAAAAAAAAAAAAGAGCAAGCCAAAGGAGGATAAAGAGGCAGAGTAGAATAAATCATGGGCTATATAGGCAGATTTATGCATTAGTGGAGTTTAGTTAGATTTCCTTGCATGTTATTAGAGAAAGAGCATATTCATATTTATGTAGGAAAGGAGTTGATCTAAAATAAGCTAAAGATGAAAGATGTCTCTTGAAAATCCTAAATCTTTGTTTATAATCATATTTAAGGTAGATTGCTTTATGAAAAAGGTACAAAATTTTCTTCAATATGAGAGGAACTGATGCTTAAAACGACTCAATACATCCACTTCCACTTCATATTGATGCTTGTTTTTTTTCTTTCTTGTTGCCAATGTTGCTTGTTCATTTGCATATATGTTGCCTATTTGTTCATGCATATTCATGTTGCCTGTTTCAATTCTTTCTTTCATGCAAACTTTTCTTCATGTCGCGTTACCTACTTATTCATGCATATAATCAATTTTCCTTCCATGTTTCTTATGTTGCCTATAAAAGAATTTGATGCCTGGAACATTTTGTTTTTCAGAGATGCTAGAGTGGCGCTTCCGGAGGAATCGCAGGTTAAGTGGGGGCGAATGTCGTCGAGATTTTCTCTCCTCTCTCACTTGTGAAGGCCTACAAAAAACATATTTGGTGAAGGTAGCCAGAATTCCCCGAGAAGTCCAGGATGCATCAAGGATGTCAAAGGAAGCTCACATACAAAGTTTCAAAGAAATCAAGAAATTCCATGGTAGCGGTCAAAGTTGGTCAAAGTTGGGAAATTAGGGCAAAAATTTCATTGTCACCAAATTAGATGAAAATCCATATACTTGTAAAGATTGTCAAAGGCAGTCTATAGCCCAAATTTCAGCAGAAAATGGATTTGGTAGCACATTGATATGCTATGTTCATTTTGTAAAAATGTATTTTTTCTAGTTTGACCCTACAAATTCTTGTATAGAAATTTATGTTAGCCATATGGTTTGGCATGTATAAAGACCATATGTGGCTACATATTTGTATAAAGTTTCAAGGCTATCCGAGCTTCCTAGATACCTTAATGCCACCTTGCAAGCTTCCAAATGTAGTCAAACTTGTACAAGTTAGATTCAGATGGGAGTTTTTTCTGCATATTCCTGAAGGAGATCTTTGGAAACATAGTCCTACAATGTTTCATCTTCATCAAAGACTTTTTGGAGGGTCAAAGAGCACAAAGTCCAGTTTTCAAGGTCACCGCAGTTTTCTAGAATAAGAAAATTGAAGGCTTGAATGTCTGCCACATGTCAAAATATGATTGAACCATGTTGTACGGTCAAGATGAGCTCATATTCAAGGGTGGAGATGCACTAAAGCATAAAGGAAGGAGGATCCATGAATTTTTTCCATAAAAGAAGACCTTTTTTACAATCAAAGATCAATAATGCAGCATTTCTCCAAAAATAGTGGCTTATCTTATCCGAATTGATGTCAGCACTGATCCGACGGTCCAGATCATCCCCAGATCCAATGGTGGAGAATGAGGGCGCCTAAATTTCACTCCTTTACACTAGATTTGATAGAAAGAACAATTCCAAGCCATTGATTTGATTAATCAAATGGTTGTAATCGAAAGTAGTGATCCTAGAGTTGAGAGTTGATTTCTCTAGATCCAAGGGCCCAAATTCATTCAAAAATCTATATAAACCCCCCTCCAAACTCCTAGAGCATCATTGTTAGGCATCCATAGGGCTCATGCTAGCTTACGGTTTCCTTGAGACGATCACCCTCGGTTGAGCGAGTGAGGATCCAAGGTGAGCTAGTATGAGTATAGAACCTAGTTTCAAATTTAAGTTAGAACTCCAATTTAGGATAGGCTCTTGAAACCAGCATCTCTATCTTGACTCACCCTCGGTGGAGCGTGTGAGTGAGTTAGAGCTGATTTTAATGAGTCTTAGACTTCTTTAGTTAGACGTTACGAGCCTAGACAGACATAGGGTCACTGGAGTGGAACTCACCTTCTTACGTGTGACATTCGGTTGAACTGTCATGGTTTGAGGGTCGGAACCACCTTTGATCAGTAGACTGCTTAGCATGACGTACCACGACGATCTTTTACATGTAACTTAATTCAAATTCTTTTAATTCATGTCACTTGTCACTTGTCTCTTGTCACCTCTCTCAATCTCTTAAGTATTTTTACATGTCTTCTATTTCTTCTATGTGTGAGAAGGCTCCGCAGTATTGCGTTGAACCAGTGAGGATGTTTCTTTGAGCTTGTGAGTAAAATCCATCATCATAATTCACTTGCATGCATATAATCCATACATACCCATACATATTGATTAGTTTCTGAAAGTGTATAAGAAGCTCCAATATTGGACCATTCTTCCTTTCGAAACTGGTTTATGTGTAAGGGTTCCATCTATTCTCGTCATGCATACATATCATCCAAAGAAGACTATGCATATGGATTGGAATTAGGAAGTGTTTAAGAAGCTCCTTCAATGGACCATTCTTCCTTCCAAATTTCATTCGTATGTATGGTTCTCTTTCATTCTTATCATTCATGTTCATAAATCTAACTTGCACTCCTACATTCCTATTCCCATAATCATTTCAACATCTCTCTCTTCTCCATACTCAACATTAATTTCACTTTCATGTCCTTAAACCTTCCAACATTCATTAGCTTCATACACCCTGTGTGTGCCACGACCGGACCCGATCCACCCGGATTGCGATCAGGGTGGATCGGGATCACCTCTACAACGGAATACATCACTGCTTTCAGCCATGTCCGGTGACTAAAATACCTTGATGCAAAAAATCGATTGTATCTCAAAAAGTTGAACAGAACTGCCCCAACAAATTTTGCTAGACCTGTAGCAAACTTCGAGACGCTTATACTGGCAAACAAAAACTGGTATATACCTTTGGCACAAAAAGACAAAATAGCCTGCACAAGCAT
Source organism: Ceratopteris richardii (assembly GCA_020310875.1). Classification (NCBI taxonomy): domain Eukaryota; kingdom Viridiplantae; phylum Streptophyta; class Polypodiopsida; order Polypodiales; family Pteridaceae; genus Ceratopteris; species Ceratopteris richardii. Next base: position 127,911,971 of record CM035407.1, read on the forward strand.
TGCAATAATGTGTTCGGAGGCCGAAACGAGCTCAAAAACACCCTGAGTATGCTCACCAAATTTCGTGCGAATCTGAGACTGCAAACAGAGGAGTGTCGACGGTGCCCTAGATGAAGAGACAACTTGCTCTGATACCAATTGTTGGAGTTAGACGTCTGCGGAAGCACGTGAACAACACAAGGAAGAAGAAGAAGCTTGGAGCACAAACACACAATACTGAATGTATTACTAGAGAATGTACACAGATAAGTAGCCCATTAGGGCAAAAGCCGTATATACAAGCTGGTGGAAAAAAACCTCCTAAAGAGGGGAAAAAGTACCCCGGTGGTCCTAGTGTGTTCACACACATCACTACCTAAATATATCAACAGAACACAACCACTTCATCTTGTCGGGGAAGATAAAAACTTTAAAAGACGTAAAAGAAAGTTAGGCACTTTCGAAAAAAAAAAAGACTTTAAGACACCTAGACCTTCACGGCCTATACTTGACCCTGAGGTGTAGGAGAAAGCAAAAAATCAAGACCTTTGCTTTAAGTGCCTCAACCCAGGACATCTTAGTAAGAATTGTACTACAAGGGGGCAACAAAAAGCCACCTGTGAGCTGAAAACGAAAGATAAGGTAGGACTCCACTTAGTCCAAATTTAAATATGGAGAATAGCAAAGTATGGAAGAAAGTGGAGGTCCTTCATGAAGATTGCATGCATCCATGTTGTTTGTATGGTTCAATGTGGGTCCAAAATTAGTTTGGACCTCACGACTTAGTCAAACTTCATGCTTGCATAAGACGAGAAAAGGCCAAAGTCATGATAGATGACTTGGCCACCCATAATTTCCTAAACTAATTAGTAGTGAAGAGATTGAAGTTACCTCAGCAGAATTTACCACATCCGTATATAGTGTCCATGATGAAGGGCCAAGACAAGAAGGTCAGCGATACTATGATTTGTGACCTAGAAATAGAATTTAAAGGTTATAAGGATAAATTGGACTTCTAGATCATGCACATGGAAATAATTTATGTGGTTTTGGGGCTTAGAAAAAACACTTAAAAGAAGCTGTTACTTGAATACTTTGGAATTTGATAAGAATGGAATCCGTTAACTAATTCGAGGAGAGCATGATGTGCCTAGTACTACTTTCATTTCAAGCATGGAATTAAAAAGACTTGTAAATACCCAAAAAGCGAAAGTTTCTATGATACTTCCAAACGATGTAAACGCTGTTTATAATATGAATCCAATTTCGTATGTCTCGTCTCCTTTATTTGATTATGAAAAGTTTAAATTTAAGTGTTTAATGAGTAATTACCGGGACGTTTATTGTGGACAAGTTGATCATGCTATAGACTTGCTCCCAGGAACTAAGCCTATATGCAAACCCTCCTATAGACTCCCATTTTCCCAACAAGACTAAGTAGAGAAACAACTAAAGGAATACTTGAATAAGGGATTCATTTAGCCTAGCTTTTCACCATGGGCAACACCCATTCTCTTAGTGAAAAAAAAAGATGGATCAATGAGGCTATGCATTGACTATCGAGCCTTGAATAAAGTTATGATCAAGAATAAATATCCAATGCCCCGAATTGACGATTTATTTGATCAACTAAAAGGGGCTAAGATATTTTCAAAACTTGATCTCCATCAAGGATATCATCAAATTAGGATTAGATATGAAGATGTTCCTAAAACAGTTTTCAGAACTAAATATGGGCATTATGAATTTTTATTCATGCCTTTCGGACTAACAAATGCCCCAGCTACATTCCAAAAAGAGTTTTTCAAGTTTTAAGAGAAAATGAATTGTTTGGAAAAGAAGATAAATGTGAATTCTTCTCAACTTAAATCAGATATCTTGGACACATTATATTTGAGAAAGATATTCAAGTAGATCCTGAAAAGGTCCAAGTTATTCTTAACTAGCCTCATCCTAAAACAATTATAGAACTTCTAAGTTTTTTAGGGTTAGCAAGATACTACAAAAAATTTGTGCCAAACTTTGCAAAAATCTCAATCTCTTGTACTCAAGAAATTAAAGAGAAAACCCAAAAGTCTTAACTGGGAAGAAGAACAAGTTAAAATTATGGAAAGACTTAAGAAATCCTTAGCTTCGGCCCCGATTCTACAAATAGTAGATCCAAATGAACCCTTTGTAGTAGAAACAAATGTCAGTGATCTAGCAATAGGAGCTGTTTTGAATCAGAATGGTCGATCAATTGTTTTTGAAAGTCAAAAGATAAACCCAGCTCAAAGAAATTATTCTACCTATGAAAAAGAGCTTTATGCAATTGTGCATGCTCTAAAAAAATGGAGACATTACTTGTTTGGCACCAAAGTAACTATAATTTTTTATCAAGCAAGTATTAAATGGTCTGCAAACCAATTTGAGCTATCAGATAGAAAATCTAGATGGGCCAAATTACTCCAAGAAAATATATATTAATGAAAATATATATATATTGACTATGAACTCAGATATAGAAGAAGAAAATTTAATGTATTGGCAGACACACTAACCAAAATGCCGATGTTAAATTCTCTGAGTTCCATACAAAATTTTTACGATTTAGTAGCATTAATGAAATGCAAGTATCAGGAAGATACGAGTTTTAAAGAAGCCTAGAAGAAGGTTTCAACTCAAAGTACAAACTTATCAAATGAAGGTAAGTTTAAACAATATAGTATTCAAGATGAATATTTATTATACAAGGGAAATATTTGTGTCCCTTGTGACCAAGAACTTAAGAAAAGAGTTTTGTTTGAATGTCATGATGCCCCAAGTGCTCGACATCCCAGAATCAATAAAACTTATGAATTAATCAAAAGACAATTTTACTGGCCAAGTGTACATAAAGATGTACATAATAATGTAGTTAGATGTACCAAGTGCCAAGTAAACAAAGCCGAAAAGTTTAAGATAGGAGGTTTGTTACATCCCTTAGAAATTCCCAATAGAAAATGGGAAAGTATTTCCATGGACTTCATTGTGGGCTTGCCATGAAGCCAAAAAGGTCATGATGTCGTTTGGGTCATAACTGATCGATTGACCAAAATGGCTCGTTTCATACCTACTCATAATACAATAAAAACTCCAGAACTAGCTAAAATGTCCATAGAACAACTATACATAATCTATGGAATGCCTCAAGATATAGTGTCTTATAGAGATAGAAAATTTACTAGTCGTTTCTAGAGAGCTCTGTTCAATAGGTTGGAAACCAAGCTAAACATGAGTACTGTAGGACATCCATAGACAGATGGTCAAACTAATAGGGTCAATTGAATACTTGAAGGTTTGTTACGAGCTTACATATCTTCTACCCAAACTAACTACTAAGACTATTTATTGTTAGTAGAGTTTGCTTACAATAGTGCAAAACACTCTGCAACTGAATATAGTCCTTGCATGCTAATGTATGGGTTCCAATCGAGAGCACCGAATGCAGTTGGACTACAAAATGAAAAAGTCCAAGCAACTAAAGATTTGTTAGAAGACATGAACTTTAAGCTAAGAATAGCTAAGGAAAACCCAAGGAATATTTATTTAGTGACCTAAAACATGAAATATTTCCTTTCAGGTTGGAGAACAAGTATATCTTAAAGTTCTTGAGAATTTGAAACATTGAAATCAAAACCTTGTCCTAAGCTCCCTCTGAGGTTCTGTAGCTTTTTTGAGGTTCTCAAAAGAATAGGGACTTTGGCTTATGAGTTCAGACTTCCAAATGATTGTTTACTTCACCCAGTATTTCATGGAAGTAGATTAAAAAGAAAATTGGTTGAACGAAAACATCTTGTATCTTCAGATACAATAGTTCAACCAATCTCTCATGACATCCCTCATGAACCAGAAAAGATACTACGCGCTCATGATAAAAAGACTAGAAGTCATCTATATAAAGAGTTTCTAGTTAAATGGAGGGATGGAATAGAAGAACGCGCCACTTGGGAACGAGTAAGTTCCATAAACAAAAGATTTCCATCTTTTCCAACTATCAGTTAGAAATGAGGCAAACATCTTTTGAGAGTGAGTCCATGATCAACAAATTGAATCATGGTGCACAACAGAATACTCCACATATTACACCAATGCACATTTTTGAGGACAAAATGTTAAAGGGGGGAAGAATGTTGTAAAAACCTTGGACAATACCTTCAGATATTGGTATTTGACTTTGGAAACCCTTGGTTTTATTTAATGGGTTAGAACCTTGAAGTAGGAATCTATGCTTCTTGGTTTTAGCCCTTGGTATTTCAATTGAAGACTCAATTGAAGGGTTTTTACCTTAGGAATAATTATTCTAAGGTAAAGGAACCTTAGCCTTGGGAGAAGCTTCTCCCAAGTGAAACCTTGACTTGTGCGTGAAAAGAAGGCTTCAATCGAAATAGAATCCATGTGATTTACTTTGGAAAGTGTCCACATGAAGGACACATGGATGAATAATAAGACATGCACCCCTCGGACCTTTGGTATAAATATGAGTGGAGTTGGATGGGTGGATACGTACTCACTCACTCCCTACTGGATGCTATACTATAGGAAGAAGCTTTTTCATAATAGTATTTTTCCATCTATCTTCTTGAACTTTGGTGCATAGGTCTTGTGGGGAACTCACTTCCACCTCAAAGAATGATCCTAATGCTAAGGACTTTGGCTCTTTACATGGCAATAGTGTACCCACTTACTACATAGAGTCACCATAGCACCCAGAGGCTTATCAATTTTAAGCCCCTCAACTAGAACTTGATTGGGAGCCTGATTACACAAATCCCATGTATGTTGGTCCAAATCCTAGGCCCCATATGAGACAAGTAAGGCCACAAATTCCTAGAGGACCATAATTTAGATATTTAGGAGGAAATTTTGTGTGATTCTCCACGCCCCCCATGTCACGAGGAAGGAGATAAGGAAGAGATCTCACACACACACTCTCGCAATCAAAGAGAAGCACACACTCAGACAACAAGTGCAATATATAAAGATTAGTACATAAGGAAAAACCTAATGTTTGCGAATGAGTGAGCTGGCAAGGAACAAATGTGCCATCACTCTCGGTAGATAAATTTAATAAAGCTCAATGAAGTATCCCTAACATATACCGGCATGACCACTATACATGTCAGAGAAACAAAAAACTGATACAGAGAAAAATAAGGGTCCCAAAATTTTTCCGATTTGGACACTTTATTTTTGTAACATAGTCACGTTGTAATATATTTTCCGATGTAAATGCACTAGAGAAGTCCTCTAAATGCATATCCATGGATATCTGTATCATTATCATTGTAAACTAGTAGGAAATTAGTCTTTTAGTCAATAAAGTGCCGGTCTCTTATGTGGAAGGACCATTTTTAGGGCACATGTATGTAAGTCATGTTGTGACTCTTTATAAGGAATTTTGGCCATTGTGAAAATGAAGAGCACAAAATTTCGAATTTGTGTCTTCTCCTCTCTGTATCTTCTTGCTTGTCAGCTTGCATGCATGTGTGATGCTTGAAAAGAGTGTATTGAAGTGCTCTAACGATGGTGGTGCTTGTTTGCTGTTGATAAGGTGTGTGCAAAGCGTGGGTAGGTTAATCCCATGGCTCAGTATTTTGCACATAACTTGAAGTAAGAACGTCAAAATCGAGTGAAAATACGACCATTGGATGTGTCTTTTCGAGAGCTTCAAAAGCAACCCACTATTTCTATATTTCAAGTTCGGAGCTGAGAGAAAAACTCGATTTACTGTTGGCTACTGCACAAGGTATCACGACGCCATAGCGGACCTTGAAAGCTTTGACTGAGATAGTTTACACTTGTGTGCACCTTTATTAGTTCACTTTTGCATTGACTTACACTTGAATGCATGTCTTCATACACTCGGCTAGGTTAAGATACTTCTTGGATTGATATTTAAAGCGTGTAATCCCCACTATAAGCACTTGCAAAGGATAGAGGTATAGTCTCCTTCTTCTCAAGTCCCTAAGTCGATACTTAGGTATGCATGTGTCATCCTCGATCATCACATGTTGAGCTTGATATCTCAACACCCCACCCCCAGGACAATCTCAATCCATAACAATTCAAGGATTTGCATAGATTGTGGCAAGAAGCATCTGATTCATGATAATCCTAAGAACCCAAAATTGTGTTGAAAGTAGCACTAATCAATGTGGTTGGCATAGTGCAAGTACCTAATGGAGGTTTAGTAAAGCTTTCCCCAATTCAGACAACTACTCGAGCACAAGATTTAAAGAAACCAAACACCCTCGAACAAGAGAAGGAACTGAACTCAAGTCAATCAGAAAAATCTAGTAAAAAGAAGGAAGAGCTTGAAAAGAAACAAGAGATAGGGTGAAAAGAAAGTGTTCAAAGAAGCTAATAGAGATAAAAGGAGATCTCAAGGAAACCAAGGCAAAAATCTTAGAAATTGCATCTCAAAATCCCTCAAACCTAAACCCATCCTACATTCCATGTCGTCATACCAAAGCAAGATCAGTTTTAGGAGATCCTACTCGAGAGAGCTTGAACATGATGTTCAAGACATATTAGGCTCATCTTCTAGAAGGGCCGACCGTAGTTGACTTAGAAAAGAGTTACTCAAGAATTGATTTAGGAATTAAGAGAACCAAACTATGTGTTAAAATGGTGGAACTAGCTCAAGCTATATCAAAATCAGTCAACTCTTCAATCGCTCAAACTCAATAAAGACAAAGCTACATTTTCAAGGACTATTTAGAACAATTAGAGGAATTAGAAGCCAAACTAGGAAATTTCTACTAGAGAGAAGCTTGCATTCCCAAAACAATAGAGTATGGAATACCTCCCCCCATCACCAGTACTCTTAAGAGTTCTTGTGGGAGATACAAGAAGAAAAGTGGGCCAAAGAATAAGAGAACCCCCCAACAATTTAGGAGATAAATGAGCTACATGATCAATTTCCCCAAAGGTCCAATCTCTATATGGAGATCAATTAGACCCTCAACTAGAGAAAGGGTTAGATTTTGAATCTAACTCCTTACAAAACTTATCACATTTTAGAGAACCATGGGAATCTAGATCACTCCAAATGGGAGCCCTTATGATCTTAGTCATGAATGAAGTTTCCATCATACCTAAGAATACTAAGGTAGTGAAGAACACTAAAGTGTAGTTCCACCTCACTTTAGAGGAGCTCCTAAAGATTAAGATAGAGCTATGGAACATGTGGAAAACTTCAGGTTCTAGAACTTCAATCCACCAAATAAAAAACAAGATCTAAAAGAAAAGTATGGAAGCCTTCCTATATTTGGTCAATAAACCTTGCAATATTGGATGTCTAGTAAGATGATTCTCTTACTAATGGAATCTGATTTCAAAGTCAGATGAACTTCTTGATGTCTATCTTTTCAATTTAGAAGTAGTTCCTAAATGGGCTAACACTATTGTGCATATTCTGATTTTCAAACCTCTTAGTATGTGTGAACTAAAGAAAGAGACATGAAATGATCATAGAAGTATCAAATGCTGGCAAGAAGTATTTACAAGTAGGAAAATGAAGGATTTTTATCATGGTCGCAAAGATGAAGAAGAACACAAAAGCTTGCTACAATAGGTACTTATCCGAGTGCTAGGACATCATTACTCTAAGCATCAAACCTTGCAAAATTTGTGATGTTTAGGTGTATATTGGCCTATGGTGGAATCAGATGTTCATACCTTGGTAAAACAATGTCCCATTCACATTAGTAGACCTCCAATGGAGTATCCAACCCTCTACTATATCTCTTTGGTAACACAGTGGCACACTCCATTGGTCAACTTTTTGAAATTAGGAACTTTCCCCTAGCATGCAGCCTTAGCGAGACAATGAAGCTTAGCATAGGAAGTTGAGGAGTGAAACATTGTGACACTTGCTAGAGAGCACAATACCCTAGCAGAAGAGATGAAATGACTTTAAGCCCGATGATGGGAGGATGTACTATCTCCAAGTGGGCTATAGATTTCATAGGACCCATCAAACCCCTAGTAAGAAGTTCACATACAAAACACATCGAATTACCTAGTTGAATGGGTAAAAGTAAGAGCTACACACAAGAATGATGTTATAACAATTACTAAGTTTTTGTTTGAAAATGTATTTATGGGATATGGTCTATCCATCAAGTTACTTAGCGATAGAGGAACACATTTCTTGGGTGAAATCACTGAATATTTACTTCAAGAGTTCATGGTAATACACAAGAAATTAGCCCTTTATCACCCACGAGCTAATGGAAAAGCAGGTAGTACAAATAAGATCATATGCAATGTATTGATGGAGCTCATAGATAGAAAATATTTTTTTGGGACAAAGAGCTTCATCATGGTGTTTTGGATTATTGATTGGTCTTTAAGACAATACTCAATGCCACTCCTTTTTAGATGGTGTTTGAAGAAAATATGCTACCCCTAGATTTCTTGATACCTACTTTGAAAGTAGTACAAGATTATTGATGAGAAGGACACGAGTTATCTTTTAAGATTATCGATCTAGAACACTTAGGACATATGACATTACTTTTAATAGTATAGATATATGCAAGTAAAAAGAGGAAGAAGGCTTATTTTGATGCGTTTAAAATTTGGTGACTTAGTATTGGTCTACACACTAAAATAAAATGCTTGTGAGTTGGAAAAATGTAGTTATGGACCTATGGTCATCAATAGAATTTCCTCAAGCAATGTTGTTCAACTAGCTATGCTATAGCGCTATATTAGTGGATGCAGAGTGAAGCTCTATCAAGAACCCCTTATAGGGGAGTTCTTCACACAATTGAACAAAGCAAAGAAATGCAAGGAGGAAGAACAGAGAATTAGAGAAGAAGGACAAGCAAAAGCTAGAGAAAAAATATGAAGAATCAAGCTCAAATGACAAGGCTTGCGAACATCCCAATGCCCCTCATTATGACATGGAGATTTCCAAATATATATGAATACCAACCCTAGGATTGTAAATAGAAGACCATTAATCTCGTTTGCGCTAGGATGGGACACTAGAATCAAGATGATCGTATCCTGATTGCTTCAAGAACTTCCAGAAGTGCCATTCGATATTATTGTTGTCAAGACATGGGCATACATGTGAATCCATTAGAGGCATACCTCATTGGATTAGAAGGTGTGGATACATCTTTTTTGGGAGAGGTAGAAACATTCCCTTGACACTCAAGCTTTTGGTTTTCCATGATGAAGATTGTACAAAACCTTTAGTATTGGGCCAATATTGGATACACGATCATGTATCAGACTTAAACCTTAGGGAACCATAATAAAGTAAGTCTAGGATCTAAGAGTCAAAGCCCTTGACTAAAGTGGTCAGCAATGATATGATATGATACCACAATAAATATTGGTGTATCCATACTGAAGAAACTATCTCTACCAACCATCCTCTGTGCATGGACCTATGTGATCCATTCATACTACTAGAATTATCCTTCCTAAAAACTATAAAGTGAGTATGTGATATCAATGGTGATAAACTCACCCATCACATCCTCTATTGGAAGAATAAATCTTCCCCAAACTATGAAGGATAACTGTTACCATTAGTGTCCATGTGAAAGGCCAAATGGCCACCAAACACTTCTCTGTATATGTTCGTTAATAAAACATATACTGGCCTAGTCAGTCATAGATTGTAAGTTCGACTGCATTTGTAAGACCTAAGAAGTCTGTCTTCGCGCTCCCTGTGTACTGTGTTTTCTACATATTCTACAGTCTCTATGCGGAGTACCGTGTGCGGCCTTAGGAGGTCTGTTTTCTACTCCGAGGATATCATCGTGGAGCTCTCGATAAGGAGAGTGCACCGTGGTGCATCGCCTTTGAAACCCTTCACTTGTATCAGAGCAGTTCGATGCAAAAGCTTTGTTCCATTTGTGCGAGCAAAGCGAGCACCCCCCATGGCTTTCTCGAAGGCTTACGTCAACCAAGGCATAGACCTTGGCATACCTTGTCATCCGAGTCACCGTTAGTGTCGTTGGCTATACGCGAGGGAGGAACTCAACGATCAAGAAAGATAGAGGTTCCCGGTTCTTCCCGGGAGGTCACCTATCCCAATACTATTCCCCCCAGAGCTCGCTTAATTGTGGCAATCTCTTGCCACTAAGTTACGCTCTTGTGGTGTCTGAAGAAGGGGAAAGACTAAGGTTGACATTACCTTGAACATGTTTTGATCCCTCAAAGCTTCATTTTTTGCTTTCAAAGCCTATTTTTGAAGCAATTTTGGGGTGTCTTTTGGAGCCATTTTAGAATACTTTTGCACATAGTTCTCTTCACACAGGTCCAAGAACATCAAGAAGAGTGTTCTTTGTACTTCTCCAAAAATAAATATCAACCTTTGGGGATGTGTTTTCAGCCACACTCGTAAAACTACAGGTTTCTCGAAAGGTTTTCAGTTTTGGTGGGAGCAGCTACTGCAAATTTATAAAGTTTTTTGAGCTTAAAACGTCAGAGTTGACAGACACTTGCAAGTGTTGTTGGCTAGTTTTTGGGCTGTGCATTCAGCCTTTTAGAGTCATTTTACTGCATATATTGAGCACATACACAACATGTACGCTTCTGTGGATACCGCTTATGTATGTCCATGTGGTCATTGATATAGCGGTTACGTTTTTTTGCATAAAGCCTTTTATGTTTGATAAAGAGGGTCGTGGCGAGGTTTTCTTAATTGGGAGATACCCAGATGTCGGGGTCTCTTCGGTAATGAAGGTGGAAGACTTACCCAACCTCGTCATAGGAGATGTATGATAGTTGTTCGGCCATCCAAGCCTCCTTGCCTTACATACAAGGAAAGAACTTCATGCTCCATTATTATGTAATCGATATATTAGTCTATTTATATGCTATATGAGATAAAGGGGCAAGTGGTGCATTGTTGTGCCATCTTCCTTCCCTTTCTTCCTTTACTATACTATACTCTTGGACATAGCCAAGGAGATCCCAAAGAGTATACACATAGCCACACACACACATAGAGAGAGAGAGATGCACACATGCATACACACACACACACATATATATATAGAGAGAGAGAGAGAGACATATATATATATATATATATATATATATATATATATATATATATATATATATATATATATATATAGAGAGAGAGAGAGAGAGAGAGAGAGAGAGAGAGATATGTGTGTGTATGTATGTATTTATGTATATGTGTGTTTACACGTGCACAAACACACACATACACACATATAGAAAAGAATAATTATGGAAGAATAATAAGATATAAGATTAATCGTTCAAGAGACAATGCATGTTCATAAAATCTCTAGAAGTTTTTAGAGATTTCTAGCTCATTTCAGGTTAATGAGGGTGTTGTATGAATAGACATTGAATTAGGAACTTGTAATCCATTATCTCAAATACTCTTTCAAATGGACAGTTGAAGTTGAAAGACCTTTTAGCATCCATGCGAGAGACACAACACTAATACCCATAGGGAAGGCAAGAAATATAGAGAGTCATCAATTGAAGCTCAAGCACATGTAATTTCATTATCTTTTTGCTTTTTGTCACGAAAACGTTGTTCCTCCTTCCATGTGTGATTTCTTTTGTGTTTATTTCGCGAGAAATGGAGCTAGTACTCGTAACACACCACTACCATTACGTTTCGGACCTGCATGCTTGCGAGGAAAGCTTCACACGGCATTAACGTTGGGATCGGGATGGAAGTGTTTGGCATGAACTTCACCTGCCTTGTCGACTCGCTTCAATATTTTCGCTTCCCTACTCAGGCTTGCGTCCTTCCCCTCTTCTCTCAGATCCTTGGATATGCCATTGTTGTCGCTTCCTCCATCGTAAAGCTACCACAGGTTCGTTCTTCTCTCTCTCTCTCTCTCTCTCTCACACACACACACACACACACACACACACAAACACACACACACACACACACACACACACACACACAAAACAGAGGCTAGTTCACTTGAAAGGAGGCCCAGATGTCCTGCAGAGAAAATGCGAGTTTTGAAAAAAAGTCATGGGGTCAATCATAATTAACCCACAATCATCGAGATCTTCTGTTCATCTGTTTAAATGCATTACACATCGTAGACCTAAAGAGGACCTGCAAAGATGGGTGGTCTGGTATCTGTGATCGGTTTCTGTTTCTTATTACCTCGTTAACTAAGATATGTATCTACATATCTATGCAGAATCAGATTTTGTTGTGCGTCGGCTGACCATCATCCATGAGGAGCTTGAATCTCAAATCACGTGGAGACTTTATGGGCCTGTCTCATTGAGCGTGAGGATTTTGGAAGTGTGGATAGTTGTTATTTGAATCCTTTGTTCCAATGCGTGACGTTAAAGTTCTCCAACTAATGTAACCATTTTAAACCTAAAGTTAAAAGGTATTGTTGTATTATGTATAATGTATATTAGAACTCAAAAAGTGGAACATGGGCATCCATGTGTATGGTCTAGGGATTTGGCAATTTGCAAGTGATCAGACACATTACTCAAGTGTGCTTGGATTCATCTTGGTTTGTACCTTTGTCATATTATTGGACATGTAGATTTCATTTGGAATTTGTTGCCGAGGTGTGGAAAGTAGATAGGCATATATACCCTATGGACTAATGAATTGTGTAATCTTTCCTATCTCTAGTTTACTTTTTTGTGTCATGCTTCATTATGGATGATCATGCCAATCACTTTCAAAATTGATAGAAACTAAGTTCATAGAGATGGCCTACTTACCTAACTATCTATCTATATGTCTATTTTTCTTTCTTTCTTTCTTTCTTTCTTTCTATTCGTCTATCTTTCTACCGATCTATCTACCTTTCTATCTATCTCCCTATCTACCTAGTAGCTGCCTACCTACCTGGCCACCTAAATACCTATCTACCTAACCTGGCCATCTACATACCTATCTACCTAAAGGAACATAAACTCTCATATTCCCACACTTAATGTCACAAAAGAGCTACTTCTCGGGCCCATTCACATATATGTCATAGTAGTAGACTGCATGTTCGAAGTGGAAACACCTGCACCTCTATTTTGCAATGGATTTTTCTGTGCTTTTTCCATGCACAATGTTGTGTGAGTGTTCAAGTCTTTGAAACAAGTTTGTCATTTGGACCTAAGGCTTATAAATGGTGGATGAGCTTGAAAGAGGCTCAGAGAATCCCAGAAACTTGGAGCCAATTTGAAGAATTCTTAAAAAAAGAATTCCTACTAGAAAATGAAGACGAGAGAAACTAGGAAGAATGGGACAAAGTCCTTCAGCGAGGACGTCCCCTCTCCTTGTACATCTCTCATTATCGAGAAATAGTACTCAAACTTCAAAACCTAGATGGTTTTCATAAAGTAGGTTTTATTCGTGGTCTCGACAAGCAGATCAAACATGAAGTGAAGAGAAGTGCTCCAAAAAGCTTAAAAGATGTTATAAAGTTAGCACAAATCTACGAAGATCATGCAAAAACTCGAACACAACCACTTCATCTTGTCGAGGAAGATAAAAACTTTAAAAGAGGTAAAAGAAAGTTAAGCACTTTCGAAAAAAAGACTTTAAGACACCTAGACCTTCACGGCCTATACTTGACCCTGAGGTCTAGGAGAAAGCAAAAAATCAAGACCTTTGCTTTAAGTGCCTCAACCTAGGACATCTTAGTAAGAATTGTACTACAAGGGGGCAACAAAAAGCCACCTGTGAGCTGAAAGGGAAAGATAAGGTAGGAATCCACTTAGTCCAAATTTAAATCTGGAGAATAGCAAAGTATGGAAAAAAGTGGAGGTCCTTCATGAAGATTGCACGCATCAATGTTGTTTGTATGGTTCAATATGGGTCCAAAATTAGTTTGGACCTCATGACTTAGTCAAACTTCATGTTTGCATAAGACAAGAAAAGGCCAAAGTCATGATAGATTACTTGGCCACCCATAATTTCCTAAACTAATTAGGAGTGAAGAGATTGAAGTTACCTCAATAGAAATTACCACATCAGTATATAGTATCCATGATGCAGGGCCAAGACAAGAAGGTCTACGATACTATGATTTGTGACCTAGAAATAGAATTTCAAGGTTATAAAGATAAATTGGACTTCTAGATCATGCACATGGAAATAATTTATGTGGTTTTGGGGCTTAGAAAAAACACGTAAAAGAAGTTGTTACTTGAATACTTTGGAATTTGATAAGAATGGAATCCGTTAACTAATTCAAGGAGAGCATAATGTGCCTAGTACTACTTTGATTTCAAGCATGTAATTAAAAAGACTTGTAAATACCCAAAAAGTGAAAGTTTTTATGATACTTCCAAACGATGTAAACAATGTTTATAATATGAATCCAATTTCATATGTCTCGTCTCCATTATTTGAATATGAAAAGTTTAAATTTAAGTGTTTAATGAGTAATTATCCGGATGTTTTTCGTGGACAAGTTGATCATGCTATAGACTTGCTCCCAAGAACTAAGCCTATATGCAAACCCCCCTATAGACTCCCATTTTCCCAACAAGATTATGTAGAGAAACAACTAAATAAGGGATTCATTGCCTAGCTTTTCACCATGGGCAACACCCTCTCTTAGTGAAAAAAAAAAGGATGGATTAATGAGGCTATGCATTGACTATCGAGCCTTGAATAAAGTTATGATCAAGAATAAATATCCAATGCTCCGAATTGACGATTTATTTGATCAACTAAATCTCCATCAAGGATATCATCAAATTAGGATTAGATATGAAGATGTTCCTAAAACAGTTTTCAGAACTAAATATGGGCATTTTGAATTTTTATTCATGCCTTTCGGACTAACAAATGCCCCAGCTACAGTCACGATGCTAATGAACACCATACTAAGCCCTTATTTGGGGAAGTTTGTGGTTGAATTCCTTGATGACATTCTTGTCCATATTCAAGATGCAACCTCTCACTTAGAACATTCGAAAAGAGTTTTTCAAGTTTTAAGAGAAAATGAATTGTTTGGAAAAGAAGATAAATGTGGATTCTTCTCAACTTAAATCAGATTTCTTGGACACATTATATTTGAGAGAGGTATTCAAGTAAATCCTGAAAAGGTCCAAGATATTCTTAACTAGCCTCATCCTAAAACTATTATAGAACTTCAAAGTTTTTTAGGGCTAGCAAGATACTACAAAAAATTTGTGCTAAACTTTGCAAAAATCTCGATCCCTTCTACTCAAGAAATTAAAGAGAAGACCCAAAAGTCTTCACTAGGAAGAAGAACAAGTTAAAAGTATAGAAAGACTTAAGAAATCCTTAGCTTCGGCCCCGATTCTATAAATAGTAGATCCAAATGAACCCTTTGTAGTAGAAACAAATGTCAGTGATCTAGCAATAGGAGCTGTTTTGAATCAAAATGGTCGATCAATTGTTTTTGAAAGTCAAAAGATAAACCCAGCTCAAAGAAATTATTCTACCTATGAAAAAGAGCTTTATGCAATTGTGCATGCTCTAAAAAAATGGAGGTATTACTTGTTTGGCACCAAAGTAACTATAGTTTTTTATCAAGCAAGTATTAAATGGTCTGCAAACCAATTTGGGCTATCAGATAGAAAATCTAGATGGGCCGAATTACTTCAAGAAAATATATATTAATGAAAAAATATATATATTGACTATGAACTCAGATATAGAAGAAGAAAATTTAATGTATTGGCAGACACACTAACCAAAATGCCGAAGTTAAATTCTCTGAGTTTCATACAATTTTTTTACGATTTAGTAATATTAATGAAATGTAAGTATCAGGAAGATACGAGTTTTAAAGAAGCCTAGAAGAAGGTTTCAACTCAAAGTACAAACTTATCAAATGAAGGTAAGTTTAAACAATACAGTATTCAAGATGAATATTTGTTATACAAGGGAAATATTTGTGTCCCTTGTGACCAAGAACTTAAGAAAAGAGTTTTGTTTGAATGTCATGATGCCCCAAGTGCTCGACATCC
This sequence comes from Ceratopteris richardii, assembly GCA_020310875.1. NCBI lineage: Eukaryota > Viridiplantae > Streptophyta > Polypodiopsida > Polypodiales > Pteridaceae > Ceratopteris > Ceratopteris richardii. The sequence goes on from CM035407.1 coordinate 127,927,919, forward strand.
CAGAATCAATAAAACTTATGAATTAATCAAAAGACAATTTTGCTGGCCAAGTGTACATAAAGATGTACATAATAATGTACTTAGATGTACCAAGTGCCAAGTAAACAAAGCCGAAAAGTTTAAGATAGGAGGTTTGTTACATCCCTTAGAAATTCCCAATAGAAAATGGGAAAGTATTTCCATGGACTTCATTTTGGGCTTGCCATGAAGCCAAAAAGGTCATGATGTCGTTTGGGTCATAACTGATCGATTGACCAAAATGGCTCGTTTCATACCTACTCATAATACAATAAAAACTCCAGAACTAGCTAAAATGACCATAGAACAACTATACATAATCTATGGGCTGCCTCAAGATATAGAGTCTTATAGAGATAGAAAATTTACTAGTCATTTCTAGAAAGCTCTATTCAATAGGTTGGAAACCAAGCTAAACATGAGTACTGCAGAACATCCACAGACAGATGGTCAAACTAAAAGGGTCAATTGAATACTTGAAGGTATGTTACGAGCTTACATATCTTCTACCCAAACTAACTACTAAGACTATTTAGTGTTTGTAGAGTTTGCTTACAATAGTGCAAAACACTCTGCAACTGAATATAGTCCTTGCATGCTAATGTATGGGTTCCAATCGAGAGCACCGAATGCAGTTGGACTACAAAATGAAAAAGTCCAAGTAGCTAAAGATTTTTTAGAAGACATGAACTTTAAGCTAAGAATAGCTAAGGAAAACCCAAGGAAAAATTATTTAGTGACCCTAAAACACGAAATATTTCCTTTCAGGTTGGAGAACAAGTATATCTTAAAGTTCTTGAGAAATTTGAAACATTGAAATCAAGACCTTGTCCTAAGCTCCCTCCGAGGTTCTGTAGCTTTTTTGAGGTTCTCAAAAGAATAGGGACTTTGGCTTATGAGTTCAGACTTCTAAATGATTGTTTACTTCACCCAGTATTTTGGAAGTAGATTAAAAAGAAAATTGGTTGAACAAAAACATCTTGTATCTTCAGATACAATAGTTCAACCAATCTCTCATGACATCCCTCATGAACCAGAAAAGATACTACGCACTCATGATAAAAAGACTAGAAGTCATCTATATAAAGAGTTTCTAGTTAAATGGAGGGATGGAATAGAAGAACACGCCACTTGGGAACGATTAAGTTCCATAAACAAAAGATTTCCCTCTTTTCCAACTATCAGTTAGAAATGAGGCAAACATCTTTTCAAAGTGAGTCCATGATCAACGAACTGAATCATGGTGCACAACAGAATACTCCACATATTATACCAATGCACATTTTTGAGGACAAAATGTTAAAGGGGGGAAGAATGTTGTAAAAACCTTGGGCTAGACCCTCAGATATTGGTATTTATCTTTGGAAACCCTTGGTTTTATTTAATGGGTTAGAACCTTGAAGTAGGAATCTACGCTTCTTGGTTTTAGCCCTTGGTATTTCAATTGAAGGCTCAATTGAAGGGTTTTTATCTTAGGAATAATTATTCTAAGGTAACGGAACCTTAGCCTTGGGAGAAGCTTCTCCCAAGTGAAACCTTGACTTGTGCGTGAAGAGAAGGCTTCAATTGAAATAGAAGCCATGTGATTTACTTTGGAAAGTGTCCACATGAAGGACACATGGATGAATAATAAGACATGCACCCCTCGGACCTTTGGTATAAATGAGTGGAGTTGGATGGGTGGATACGTACTCACTCACTCCCTACTGGATACTATACTCTAGGAAGAAGCTTTTCATAATAGTATTTTTCCATCTATCTTCTTAAACTTTGGTGCATAGGTCTTGTGGCTAGCTCACTTCCACCACAGAGAATGATCCTAATGCTAAGGACTTTGGCTCTTTACATGGCAATAGTGTACCCACTTACTACATAGAGTCACCATAGCACCCAGAGGCTTATCAATTTTAAGCCCCTCCACTAGAACTTGATTGGGAGCCTAATTACACAAATCCCATGTATGTTGGTCCAAATCCTAGGCCCCATATGACACAAGTAAGGCCACAAATTCCTAGAGGACCATAATTTAGATATTAAGGAGGAAATTTTATGTGATTCTCTATGCCCCGCATGTCACGAGGAAGGAGATAAGGAGAGATCTCACACACACACTCTCGCAATCAAAGAGAAGCACACACTCAGACAACAAGTGCAATATATAAAGATCAGTACATAAGGAAAAACCTAATGTCCACGAATGAGTGCGCTCGCAAGGAACAAATGTGCCATCACTCTCGATAGATAAATCTAATAAAGCTCAATGAAATATCCCTGACATATACCGGCATGACCACTATACATGTTAGAGAAACAAAAAACTGATACAGAGAAAAATAAGGGCCCCAAAATTTTTCCGATTTGGACACTTTATTTTTGTAACATAGTCACCTTGTAATATATTTTCCAATGTAAATGCACTAGAGGAGTCCTCTAGATGCATATCCATGGATATCTGTATCATTATCCTTGTAAACTGGTAGGAAATTAGTCTTTTAGTCAATAAAGTTCCGATCTCTTGTGTGAAAGGACCATTTTTAGGGCACATGTATATAAGTCATTATTTTTAGGGCACATGTATATAAGTCATTTTGTGACTCTTTATAAGGACTTTTGGCCATTGTGAGAATGAAGAGCACAAAATGTCGAATTTGTGTCTTCTCCTCTCTGTATCTTCTTGCTTGTCAGCCTGCATGCATGTGTGATGCTTGAAAAGAGTGTATTGAAGTGTTCTCTATCGATGGTAGTGCTTGTTTACTGTTGATAAAGTGTGTGCAAAGTGTAGGTAGGTTAATCCCATGGCTCAGTATTTTGCTCAAAACTTGAAGTAAGAACGTCAAAATCGAGTGAAAATACCACCATTGGATGTGTCTTTTTGAGAGCTTCAAAAGGAACCCACTATTTCTATATTTCAAGTTCGGAGTTGAGAGAAAAGATTGATTTACTGTTGGCTACTGCACAAGGTATCACGTTGCCATAGCCGACCTTGAAAGCTTTGACTGAGATAGTTTACACTTGTGTGCACCTTTGTTAGTTCACTTTTTCATTGACCTACACTTGAATGCATGTCTTCATACACTCGGCTAGGTTAAGATACTTCTTGGATTGATAATTAAAGCATGTAATCCCCACTATATGCACTTGCAGAGGATAGAGGTATAGTCTCCTTCTTCTCAAGTCCCTAAGTCGATACTTAGGTATGCATGTGTCATCCTCGATCATCACATGCTGAGCTTGATATCTCAACACCCCACCCCCAGGACAATCTCAATCCATAATAATTCAAGGATTTGCATAGATTGTGGCAAGAAGCATCTGATTCATGATTATCGTAAGAACCCAAAATTGTGTTGAAAGTAGCACTAATCAATGTGGTTGGCATAGTGCAAGTACCTAATGGAGGTTTAGTAAAGGTTTCCCCAATTCAGACAACTACTCGAGCACAAGATTTGAAGAAACCAAAGATCCTCGAACAAGAGAAGGAACCGAACTCAAGTCAATCAGAAAAATCTAGTAAAAAGAAGGAAGAGCTTGAAAAGAAACAAGAGATAGGGTGAAAAGAAAGTGGTCAAAGAAGCTAATAAAGATAAAAGGAGATCTCAAGGAAACCAAGGCAAAAATCTTAGAAATCGCATCTCAAAATCCCTCAAACCTAAACCCATCCTACATTCCATGTCGTCATACCAAAGCAAGATCAGTTTTAGGAGATCCTACTCGAGAGAGCTTGAACATGATGTTCAAGACATATTAGGCTCATCTTCTAGAAGGGCAGACCGTAGTTGACTTAGAAAAGAGTTACTCAAGAGTTGATTTAGGAATTGAGAGAACCAAACTATGTGTTAAAATGGTGGAACTAGCTCAAGCTATATCAAAATCAGTCAACTCTTCAATCGCTCAAACTCAATAAAGACAAAGCTACATTTTCAAGGACTATTTAGAACAATTAGAGCAATTAGCAGCCAAGCTAGGAAATTTCTACTAGAGAGAAGCTTGCATTCCCAAAACAATGGAGTATGGAATACCTCCCCCCATCACCAGTACTCTCAAGAGTTCTTGTGGGAGATACAAGAAGAAAAGTGGGCCAAAGAATAAGAGAATCCCCCAACAATTTAGGAGATAAATGAGCTACATGATCAATTTCCCCAAGAGGTCCAATCTCTATATGGAGATCAATTAGAACTTCAACTAGAGAAAGGGTTAGATTTTGAATCTAACTCCTTACAAGACTTATCACATTTTAGAGAACCATGGGAATCTAGATCACTCCAAATGAGAGCCCCTACGATCTTAGTCATGAATGAAGTTTCCATCATACCTAAGAATACTAAGGTAGTGAAGAACACTAAAGTGTAGTTCCACCTCACTTCTAAAGATTAAGCTAGAGCTATGGAACATGTGGAAAACTTCAGGTTCTAGAACTTCAATCCACCAAATAGAAAACAAGATCTAAAAGAAAAGTATCGAAGATCCCTATAGATAAGGTAGGAGACATGAGAGAAGGTGAAGAAGGTAATACCTATCTTTTCGCAACCCACCAATGTTACACTACTCAAGAAATCTTAGATTTAGGCATAGGTGTTGCCATCACTATCGCAACTTTATGGCTACGAGTGGGCAAACTAGCCTTGTGACCTTTCAAAATGAAGCTTTAGATGGCGGATGATCATATTGAACATATGTCAGGGTTGCTAGAAGAGATCGCTCTCACCACTTGTGGTGTGAGTTTGAGCATACATTTCCCATATCTGAGTTTAGAAAAATCAATGTATATGAGATGATATTGGGAAGAGATTTTTACGTCAACTACAAACAATGCAAGATTGGGATACCAACTCTCTATGCTTGAAGCACCTAGGGGTAATGACTAAAGTCAAAATGAAAGACTAAACATTTAGAGATGTCCCAACCCTATAGTGGAATATTATTCATAAGGTTTAGGAGGACTCAATATCTGTACACTCTTTGAACACTTTGGATCCATGAAGATATTCACCCATGGATGTGTACAATGGCTAAAGGAGAAGAGAAACGATTAGGATCGAGTGAACAAGGAGCTTTGAAGAACACGAGACCTATAGGAGAACCAACCTATGCACCAGTGGTATTCCGAAATGAGGAATTTGAGCCTCATGGTTGGGCAAAATTACTTGCATAACCATTAAGCCTTCCTATATTTGGTCAATAAACCTTGCAATATTGGATGTCTAGTAAGATGATTCTCTTACTAATGGAATCTGATTTCAAAGTCAGATGAACTTCTTGATGCCTATCTTTTCAATTTAGAAGTAGTTTGTAAATGGGCTAACACTATTGTGCATATTCTGATTTTCAAACCTCTTAGTATGTGTGAACTAAAGAAAGAGACATGAAATGATCATAGAAGTATCAAATGTTGGCAAGAAGTATTTACAAGTAGGAAAATCAAGGATTTTTATCATGGTCGCATAGATGAAGAAGAACACAAAAGCTTGCTACAATAGGTACACATCCGAGTGCTAGGACATCATTACTCTAAGCATCAAACCTTGCAAAATTTGTGATGTTTAGGTGTATATTGGCCTATGGTGGAATCAGATGTTCATACCTTGGTAAAACAATGTCCCATTCACATTAGTAGACCTCCAATGGAGTATGCAACCCTCTACTATATCTCTTTGGTAGCACACTCCATTGGTCAACTTTTTGAAATTAGGAATTTTCCCCTAGCATGCAGCCTTAGCGAGACAATGAAGCTTAGCATAGGAAGTTGAGGAGTGAAACATTGTGACACTTGCTAGAGAGCACAATACCCTAGCAGAAGAGGTGAAATGACTTTAAGATCGATGATGGGAGGATGTACTTTCTCCAAGTGGGGTATAGATTTCATAGGACCCATCAAACCCCTAGTAAAAAGTTCACATACAAAACAAATCAAATTACCTAGTTGAATGGGTAAAAGTAAGAGCTACACACAAGAATGATGTTATAACAATTACTAAGTTTTTGTTTGAAAATGTATTTATGGGATATGGGCTATCCATCAAGTTACTTAGCGATAGAGGAACACATTTCTTGGGTGAAATCACTAAATATTTACTTCAAGAGTTCATGGTAATACACAAGAAATTAGCCCTTTATCACCCATGAGCTAATGGAAAAGCAGGTAGTACAAATAAGTTCCTATGCAATCTATTGATGGAGCTCATAGATAGAAAATATTTTTTTGGGACAAAGAGCTTCATCATGGTGTTTTGGATTATTGATTGGTCTTTAAGACAATACTCAATGCCACTCCTTTTTAAATGGTATTTGAAGAAAATATGCTACCCCTAGATTTCTTGATACCTACTTTGAAAGTAGTACAAGATTATTGATGAGAAGGACACGAGTTATCTTTTAAGATTATCGATCTAGAACACTTAGGACATATGACATTACTTCTAATAGTATAGATATATGCAACCAAAAAGAGGAAGAAGTCTTATTTTCATGCGTTTAAAATTTGGTGACTTAGTATTGGTCTACACACTAAAATAAAATGCTTGTGAGTTGGAAAAATGTAGTTATGGACCTATGGTCATCAATAGAATTTCCTCAAGCAATGTTGTTCAACTAGCTATGCTAGAAGGCAAAGTATCGCTATATAAGTGGATGCAGAGTGAAGCTCTATCAGGAACCCCTTATAGAGGAGTTCTTCACACAATTTAACAAAGCAAAGAAATGCGAGGAAGAATAGAGAATTAGAGAAGAAGGACAAGCAAAAGCTAGAGAAAAAATATGAAGAATCAAGCTCAAATGACAAGGCTTGCTAACCTCCCAATGCCCCTGATTATGACATGGAGATTTCCAAATATATATATGAATACCAACCCTAGGATTGTAAATAGAAGACCATTAATCTCGTTTGCGCTAGGATGGGACACTAGAATCAAGATGATCGTATCTTGATTGCTTCAAGAACTTCCAGAAGTGCCATTAGATATTATTGTTGTCAAGACATGGGCATACATGTGAATCCATTAGAGGCATACCTCATTGGATTAGGAGGTGTGGATACATCTTTTTTGGGAGAGGTAGAAACATTCCCTTGACACTCAAGCTTTTGGTTTTCCATGATGAAGATTGTACAAAACCTTTAGTATTGGGCCAATATTGGATACACGATCATGTATCAGACTTAAACCTTAGGGAATCGTAATAAAGTAAGTCTAGGATCTAAGAGTCAAAGCCCTTGACTAAAGTGGTCAGCAATGATATTATATGATACCATAATAAATATATGTGTATCCATATTGAAGAAACTATCTCTACCAACCATCCTCTGTGCATGGACCTATATGATCCATTCATACTACTAGAATTATCCTTCCTGAAAACTATAAAGTGAGTATGTGATATCAATGGTGATAAACTCACCCATCACATCCTCTACTGGAAGAATAAATCTTCCCCAAACTATGAAGGATAACTGTTACCATTAGTGTCCATGTGAAAGGCCAAATGGCCACTGGACACTTCTTTGTATATGTTCTTTAATAAAACATACAGTGGCATGTTCAGTCACAAACTGTAAGTTTGACTGCATTTGTAAGACCTAAGAAGTCTGTCTTTGCGCTCCCTGTGTACTGTGTTTTCTGCGTATTCTGCAGTCTCTGTGCGGAGTACCGTGTGCAGCCTTAGGAGGTGTTGCTCTAGCACAATGGAAAGTACTACGTTAAGAAGCTCCACCTCTTTAATGTCAATCCGCGGAAGAGATAGGAGTGATATGAAGATCGTGAACGTGAGATGAAGTGAGAGTGATGGTGAGAAGCATAAAGATGCACACACACATACACACACACAACAAAGAGACAAGCAAGACACAATGGAAGGTAGGAAATCAACTCTATTGCTCAAGATCTCAATTACAAGCTCAAAATAGCTCTAAGCTCACACTAACTAACCTCAAAAATGAGCTCTCTAGCTCTTTTTATAGATTCTAGACTAGTTTTGACCGGTTTCACATTTAGTGACCGGCATAGTTAAAAAATAGGTTCTAGGTGCTATTTGAAAGGGTAAACGGTGTCTAAAAATAACCAAAATTGGTACGGTTATTCTACCTAAGCTCCTCAAGCTCGAGGACTCCTCGGCTTGCATAAAATGGAGCTATAAATTACAAAAAAGAGTTTTTTCTATGTTACATATGGTACATGAGTGATGAAAATCACTGTTGAATGTTTGAAAGAGTAATATAAAACATATTTGCTTGAAAAATTGATTCGACTGGCTCTCTGCTCTGTCTTTACATGCTTCCACGTCTTCTATGCCTCTAGCTGCTGCCAACACCCCCCTCCCTCTCGCTTCTATCGTCCTCGATAGAACCTTGTTGTGCGGTCTGTCGGATGTAGTTTTGTAGGAGGTCTTGAGCAAGGGCGTGCTCTGAAATGCGAATTCCTCGGGCCAGATCTGTCTCGAGTTTCTCCCAATCGATTGGCTGCGGTTTGTCTGATGGCGAGAGTCGATAGTGCGTGGAATATACCATCTGTTCACAGGCAAATAGTTGAAGCAAATGCGTGGGCCTGCTGATGAACACCTCTGAATGGTATTCCCAGAAACCGGTTGTGAACATTTCTTCGAAAGTCTGCTTATAGCACGCCGGTAAGTATTTAATTCTGTAATGCAAGGCATAACACACCCGTAGCGATGGCGTTGTACTCATATCATATGCAAGATCGAGATTCCCATGCTCGAAGCCCGGTGTGTTTACATGAGGTGCCTTAACACGACGGAAGACTTTAAAAACCATCTGCATCATGTCAAATATCTTGACAGTCATGTGCGCAGCTATATCATCCATATGTTTCAAGCGAGGGAGCCAATGACGAATCGTGGCCATCATGTGTCCAACTGTTGGTGGTCCTGTGGGTGGCCTGAAGTATGGGTAGTTTAACCAATCCTGGCATTGCCTGTTGTTCTGTACTTTAATAGCGAATGCCTTCGAGGAGCGGCGACGTGGCACTGGTCCCCAACATGGGTTGTATTTTAAGTGTAGTGGCGCCTTAACCCAAGTACTCATCATCTCAGGATATTCTTGTAATAGATTCTTGCGCCATTATGGTTGAAAGATTTTTCCGCGCTGCGCATCTGTTGGCAAATTGTCAGGCTCAAATTGAGTAGCGTGAGATGGTTTCTTGCGTGTTTCTTTCTCTATGGCCAACTGATCTTCTGTCATTAACATAAAATAAGGTTTATACTGTAGCTCATGCCCAGAGATGTATCTGCGAGGGCCCAAGTGAGCAAAGTAGGGGGACTGTAAAATGCGTTCTTCAATCATTGCCATGGCGTGTAACTGCACCTCTACCTGTGCTGAGTGGGTTGTTCCAAGTTCTTCTATCATCTTCATCCATGCGGGAGTTGGAAGTTCGAAAGTCATCTGGCCTTCAGCCGTGACTCGTCCGCCTAGGATGGGTTGGGGTTCATACGCTTTTTCAAAAGTTTCCTCCACCGGAATAGTGACTGTTTCTTCCTCTGCTGGTAGGTCCGGTGGGGAGTCTACCCTTGGGGGTGCTTCATATACTGCTATCAGTGATTGAAGTGTTGACACTTGGGCCCGTAATGCGTTGAGTTCCTCTAGGATATCAAGAGATGGGTCCGCAGGAGCTGGTAGTCCTTCTGGTATTGGTGCTCTTAGTTGGAGTAGTTTATGATCTTCTTTCAGCTTCTGATATTCCTCGTTCATGCTGTCGTACTCATCTAACAATCTGACATGATCATCTAACAACATTTTCATAGATTCTGAGGGCACTACCTTAAAGCGACTAGGGCTCAATGGTTGGTCAGGTTGATCAAGGGAAGCTTCTAAATTTTCTCTGTTCTGTTCTTGTAAACGCTGGTTCTCTTCTTTCGCTGTTGCCAAGTGTCGTCTGAGTAAGCCCATGCTCCTAGTAAGAGTCGCATTACGAATCGTCTCGGCCCTTAACAAATTATCGAGATTGGTGACGGTCTCTTTCGTCTTTTCTTCACTTTCTAGTTCAAGTTTATGATATGCCTCTCGTAGCTCTTGATATCTGGTGTTTAGTGAGGCATTCTCGATGGTCAATGAATTGAGTTGCGATTGTAGATCATTCGTTGTCTTCTGCAGCTGCTGATAATTAGTTCCGAGAGATGTGAACTCATCTCTTACTTGAGTCATACACATGAACATCTGTCGAAATGCTGTGTCTATGGTGGGTGATAATATCAATGGTGTGCTAAGTGAAGATGCAGTGGGTGTAGATGCAAAGGGAATGGGGAATGGGGGTGGGAAAGTGGATGCTGTGGTGATTGTGGAAAATTGTGATGTGCCTATGTATGGTTGTGCCATGAATGAAGTGAGTGGTGGTGCGGTGGGTGGTGAGATATGCATGTCACTGGATGTGGTGTCCAGTGCGGTTACTGTGAATAATGGCGTGATCGTGGGTGCTTGTGTGGGTGTAAATACTGGATTTACAAAGGTTGAAGAGTAATTCACAAAGGGGTTTTCTAATGATGCTTGGTGGAAAGGGAAAAGTGGAAATATGGTGGGTCGGGGAGGTGATATAGGGGAGAAAGTCATTTGGGTTAGAAATGGAAATAGTAGTCTCGGGGGTGTAGGAAAGGAAGGGAAGAATGGAGGGGAAATTGGATTGGATAGAAAGGTGGATGTGCTAGGGGGTAGACTAGGTTGAGTGGGTGTAGACATGGTGAGAGGAATGGATGTTACAAGGGCTTCTGCTACTTCATCATGGAAAAATGTGGGAGGTCTGGGAGAGAGTGGATGTACATGGGAGATTGGAGAGACGGGAGGTGAAGGAGGAGCGGTTGGGGTGGTAGGTACTTCGACAACTGTGGTGGTATGTATAGCAGTAGTACGGGGGGGGGGGGGGGGAATTGATGATAATGGTGTCTTCTGCCCATGATCCTTCAGGGATGAGACGTGCTTCCCTGGCCTGTTCTGAAGATTTACCGCCGGTGGGTACCTGAATGTATTCACCAGGTTTGGTTAGTAGACGGATTCTACGAGGGTCATACTGCGGTAACAGTTTCCTCTGCAAATATCGTAAGGCTTCTGTGGATCCCACTGATTTGACAAGTTCTCTAAAGCCTCTGATGTATACTTCTTCGAATCTGCCTGAGACAAGTTCCTGTTCTATAAATGCTTGACTGTCCTCCTCAGTTAACTTCTTGCATGCCCAAACTTTTTCCATAGTACGATATAACTTCTTGATGGCTAACGTATAAGCTGTTGCTTCAAAGGTTTCATCTTCATGTGTACTCGTATCACCCTGGATGTCCGTGTGTTGTCCTTGTTCATCTGTCTGCACATGTTCTTGGGAGTCATGAGTGCCTTGGCTGGCTTCATCATCGCCTTCATCTTCATCGGTTTCCGTTCTTTCTTCCTCGGAACTAGACACTAATTGTCCTTGTGGTTGGTCTCGGGGCGTGGCCGGGTAGCTTGGCCGCTCATATTCCTGAGAGAAAATCTGGCCTTCTGAAAACTGAAATTCATTGGAGAAAGCATCCTGCATTTCAAAATCTAGGTTGGGTATCGGAAAAGAAAAATCTTCCGCACCAATAGTGGTGGGAACTTCGGCTGAAGTGGTGGTAGGTTCCTGAATTGATGTTGTTTGTGAGGTGACTCCACTGGTAGTGACTTCCATTACAACTGGTCTTGATAATCGTACGCGAATAGGTTGTACCGTTGGAGTGGCTTCTGTCAGGGACTGCTCTAGAGAGGGTTGTGGTGAGGGTGATTCTGGAATCTGTAGGCAGGGAATAGTTCCTCTCATTCGCTTTCCTGCTCTTCCTTTTTCCTAGCTTTCTTTGTTGTTCCCTTGAATGCTTTCAGCTCCTTGCTTGTCATTGCACGCTCGATAGGTAAATCATAGGCCAAACACATGTATACTATGCGCATGAGAGCGCAACATCCATTGATTACCTTCTTTCTTTCCCATCTATGTTGAGCTAGATACAACTGGTCAATAATCCAACTGGCAAGATCCACCGTCTGTGGTCCAATACATGATAAATACAAACCGAACCATATTCGTTTGTGAGGCATTGTGAATCTGTCCTGAGCGGGGAAAGCAAAATGCTGCATACATATCCGTAGTGGTTTTGAAAGCTCAGGTGTGATCGCCAAAATCTCTTCCCATTTAGTAACGTCCCCACGTTTCATAGGGTCTGGAACTAACCTTTCTCGCTCTGTGGGTGTGTGGGTTCCATGAATCTTGATGGCAGCTCGAATCAAATCTTTAGAAAGATAAAATCTTTTATATGGTGGATCGTTCACTAAGGATGGCAAAATAAAAGTGTCGGGCAGATCCTTGTTCTCAGAAGCTGTCAAAGTGGTGACTAAGTAATAGCATCTGTAGAAGTCTGGTTTAGGCAAAGGGTCACTGAAATTCTCTATGAAGCCGGCTCTTGCCCAAACATGCGTTAAGTCTTGTGTGTTCTGTAGTCCTTCGAACTCTCTTGAGAAAAACTGATATTTTCCCCAGGTACGGTCATCAAAAGTCAAATTAGCCTCAAATATAAAATCAGCATCCGCCAATGGTCCTGCTAGCCCTTGAAACCAGTGAGAATTGCGATGAATCTTCTCAATATAACCCCTAGGGGGATCGTCAATTGGCATGGGCCCTGGAAACCCTTGAAACTCTGGTGGTTGAGCCGTAGGATGGGGCTCCGCTAGTAGTTCTCCAATATTAGCCATGGGTACGTTGGGGCCAGCTTCTGATGGTCCTTTTGCTTGCATGATGAATGGTGCGAATGCGTAGTAGATCTGCTACATAAGATTAACACATTAGTATGGAAATTAATCATGATCCCATTAAAGTGAGATCGCAATCCCTTTCCATAACCGATGTGTAACCCGTGTAGCCGAGTGTTGTGCTATGGTTTATGCAATGATTTCTTGCAAACTAATGCAGGTCTCTAGACACCTACATGCTTCAGATGATGCATACATTTCTTGATGAGGTGTTATTACAGGTGACGTTGGGTTATAGTGTGTGGATTTATACAAGGTTCAGTCTTGAATGAGTTATTACAAGGTTGTAGATTAATCGGGGTGGGAGTTATGTTAGATAAGGGAGTCGTAGAGGGCGTCTGGATACGTTTTGGTACCCACTTCCTAAGAGTTTGTGAGCGGGTGATAGGTTTCTTCTGAGGGACAAAAGTTGAGATCGGATGTGGTGGGGTTAAAGGGTGAAGAGATTTCTGAGGGTTATATATTACATGGCTTGAGGGTTGAGTTATAATACAATGTTTGGGTACCCAAATCTGCGTGGGTGTGGGTCGGTTTGTAAGGTACTTCTTGGCGATCCAAATTTGTCGAGTGTTCGTACTCGTAGAAGAAGGTCGAGTAGACTTTGAATACTGACTCTGCTTCTGCCTTGACTTCTTCTTGTCAATGTCTATTGTGTTGAATTCTATCGGTGGTTTCTGTCCTTTTGGCATCCATATTTGTCTCGTGCCGCTTGCTTTGTGATACTGATACTGCTGCTTTCGTTGTGTCGTCTAATATTGTCGTCGGCTTGGGTTCCTTTGCCGTGGTTGACTCCTTTGTGGTTGAGGTTGAGAGATCCGATGGACACTCTGCTTTGGAAAAGAAGGGAGGTCCAACACTTGCGAAACCTGCCCATTAGGAGGTGCTCCATTTTGTACTTTTAATCTAGGCCAGTCCACAGTAAGTGTGGAAGGATGGGCACCGCAGTGTGTTTTGCCCATGTGGACGTTGATGAAGTCCACCTGACCAAGCGATTGGGTGGTTGTCCCTTCTAGTTTGCAGGGAGACCAAGGGAAAATCTCCTGACGTCCTTCTGATTGACAATTGTCCCTTGCCAAGCCCGCGTGGGTTGGTGTAGACGTAACTTGACTCATCTGACCAAAGATCTTTCGGTCTTCCTTCGCATGCTGTTCATATGGTCTAGGGTTACCTATCTCAGATGGAGGTTTGTTAGGGAAGTCAAGCGGTATCACTCACTTCTGATCTAAGGTTCAAATCTGTAAGGAGCCTTGTCTAAGATTTAGGTCCACTGAGTGATCGTATAACCAATCTTGGCCAAGGAGTAGGGGTTCTATTAGGTCGTCGTCATGGCACACTAGTAGTTTCACTATCAAGATCACTTCGTTTATGAGGATAGGAAGATCCACCTCACCCATGCAAGGGGTTTCCATGCCTCCTAGCCCTATGAGGTATGCCTCAATTGGCCGCATTTCTATTCTTGAGTCCTTATAGTGGGACCATCTAATCGCACGAGTCGCAGCACCTGAATCAATTAAAGCCCTGAGCTCTTGGCAAGGGTTGTCGTGCTCTAGCCTGACTGTAATGAATGGTCTCTTGTCCACTATGCTAGGGTGTGTACTTGACTTTGCTTGACACATGGTCATGGGGTATCTCGGTAATGTTTCTAGATGGTTATAATGTTCTATCCCTAGTCCTTGTCTTCTTAACTTCATGCGCTTAATGTGTTCTATAGCTTCTGCCTGAGCTTCAACTCGTATTCTATTTTCTTCCTTCTTACGCTTCTTTGCAAACATGAGTCGTCTAAGCATATCCTCAGTAAGAGGTTCCTGATATAACTTGACTCTACAGCCACTAATGTAATTAGGCATTATGTCTCTTTCTAAGGTGGCTAATTGTACTGCTCCACTTGTTGAGAGTCTGTTAATGATCATAGGTCCATAACCTCGCTTTTCTAACTTCCGTGCGTGCTGTTTCAGCGTATATACTAGAGCTAAATCTCCTTCTTTCAAGCCTTTATCTTTCACATGTGCATCAAAATATGCCTTCTGTCGCTTCTTAGCTGCATATATTCCTGCTGCTTCTTTCAGCCTGGTTTCTCCTAATCGTTCCAAGTCCATTATTCTTGCTGATAATTCATGGCCGGTCCAATCATGTTCTTGTGCAACCTTAAGGGTCGGTATCAAGAAGTCCAAAGGAGCACCGCATTCTGACCAAAAACCATCTGAAAGGGAGTTGCATTGAGTACGGTCTTGTAGGCCACTTGATATGCCCAAACAGCATGGTGTAACTGTTTGTCCCAATCTGAACGTTTTGTTGTTCACGAGTTTCGTTAGTATGTTACAAAGGATCTTGTTAGTGCTTTCAGCCTGACCATTGGCCTGAGGATGATATGGTGCGGATTCCTTGTGAATCACCATAAAATCCTGTAACAAATATTCAATGACTTGGTTTAGAAAGTGCGTTCCTCGATCGCTCACTAACTCTATAGGCAATCCATATCTTGTAAAGACATTTTCAAATAAGAATTTTGCAGTCGTGTATGCATCATTCTTTTTTGTGGCTTTTGCCTCTACCCATTTGGTAAGATAATCTGTGGCAATGTATTCAGCATGAGTACCTTTTGCAGGGGGTTAATGGGTCCTACAAAATCTATGCCCCACTTAGAAAAGGCACGTCCACCCATCATGGGTTTCAATGGCATTTCATCTCTGCGAGTAGGAAATTGAGTTCTTTGGCACACATCACATCTCTTGACATAGGTATGTGCATCCATGTGAAGAGTGGGCCACTATAATCCTGCAAAGAGGATGGCTTTGATTATTCTATCGGGTCCAAAATGACCTCCTGCAACACCTTGGTGTGCAGTCTCTAGTACGCTCAAGTAATCGCTTTCATGAACACATTGTCTTAGGTATCCATCTCGTCCTCGTTTGTATAGATTGTCGCCAATAAGTGAATAGTCCTGAGCTTCTTGCTCTAGACTTCGTTCTCATGCTAAGGTCATTCCTTGAGGGAATGTTTTCGTCCTCAAGTACGTCACTAAAGGTTCACTCCATTTTGATGTGAGAGACACCTGATATAATGTAGCATGTTCTACTGGTGGTCTTTCACAACAAACATGGCATTCTTTACACAACTTGTGGACATCTACTTCCATAGAAGGCCAATAGACTCCTAGTCTATGTAGAGTCTGCAATGTACGATGTTTTGAGTGATGTTGCATCAATGCACCTACATGTGCTAATTGCAACCAATTTGCATGTTCTGATTCATCGACACAACAAGCAAGCATCTTTTGATTATCCTGTTTATATATACTTCCTGCTATGATTTGGTATCTCTGAGACTTGGTAATCTCTCGTTCATTGATCCTTATCCTAGGATTCTTGGGTCCATATGTTAGAATAGGGACAATAGGCTTAGCCCATTCAGGTGCTATCTCAAGGTTAAACAAATATGCATCTGGTAGTTCATCTGCTATCCCTTGAAGAGCTTCTCCTCTGGTTAGTCTCGAGAGGTGGTCAGCTCTGAGGTGCGTCTTTCCTTTCCTGACTACTACTTCAAAATCATATTCCATGAGTAATAGAAACCAACGTATTAATCGTCCTGTGTTACATGGCTTGTTGACTAAGTACAATAGGGCTTGATGATCTGTAAAGAACTTGAACTTGTTTGCCAACAAATAATACCTGAATTTCTTTACTGCGTAGATCATCCCTAATCCTTCTCGTTCCGTAGTGGTGTAATTTCTTTCTGCTGCGTTCAACTGTCTGCTCGTGTAAGCTATGGGAAGATCTATATTTCTTTCATTCGTGGGTTGTGCTAACACACATCCTATGGCATAATTGGATGCATCCACATGTACATGGAATGGTTTGCTGCAATCCGGGGTTGTCAATATAGGCGCTGAGCACAAACGTTGTTTAAGTTCATTGAATGAATTCTCACACTCGTCTGTCCATTCAAAATTGGTCAAAAGAGAGTACAAAGGCTTGGCTATGATTGCATACATGTGTATGAATCATCTATAATAACCGCAATGACCCATAAATGCTTGTACTTCTTTTATGTTATTTGGCCTAGGTAGATCTGCACTTACCTTTACCTTTTCTTTATCTGTCAAAATTCCATTCTTTGACACAATGTGTCCTAGAATTTTGCCTTGTTTGACCATGAAAACACATTTTTTTGGGTTCAAGCAAACCTGATATTCTCGACATTTGTCAAATACTTTCCTTAACTCTGGGATATGAGTCTGTCTTATATTCGAGTGTGCACATAAGTCATCAACATAGACTTCCAAATTCTTGCGTAAGAATTCCTTGAAAACATGACACATGAGTCGTTGGAAAGTAGCGGGTGCATTTGTTAAGCCAAATGACATCACACGAAATGCAAATATGCCCCATTCTATGGCAAAAGCCGTATTATGTTGATCTTCTAGAGCAATGGCTACTTGATTATAGCCTGAGAAACCATCAAGGAAGCTGTAAACTTCCTTGCCCGCAACTCTTTCCAATAAGTGTTCCGTGATAGGAAGAGGATAATTGTCTCTAATTGTGGCGGCATTAACTTTTTTAAGGTTAATACACACACGCAATTTTCCATTCTTCTTGGGCACAACCACAATGGGGGATACCCATTCGGTATGCTCAATTTCGTAAATGAATCTTGCTTCTATCAAGCGATCTATTTCTTCTTTAATCTTCGCAGTGTAGTTATCATTGTACGTGTATGGTTTTTGTTTTGTCGGTTTTGCCTCCGGAGTCATAGGGATTCTATGAGAACATATATCCGGATCTACTCCTTTCAGGTTTTTGTAACTCCAAGCGAACACATCTCTATATTCGCGCAATAGGGCAACTAACTCTTCTTCTTCTCCTTCTATGGCAACTATTATTTTTTTGGTTTTCTCTCGATTATCATATACTTCTCCAATGTCAACTTTTCTGTTAGGCATTCGTACCATGATTCGTCTGTCTTCTATTTCATATTTCTTGAAGTTGTCAGGAACTTCAAATAGAGACTCTTCTTCCTCTGACATGGTTTCTTTCTTCTTTCTTTTCTTGCCTCTCTTGCTAGTCACTTGTGTGGCTATTCTCACATCATTCATAATTTCTTCGTGTGTCTGAGGGTAAGTTTCTACTTTGTAAAAATATTCTTCTTCTGATGCAAAGGGTGGGTCCATAATAATTGATTCTAAATCGAAATCACTCGCATCCTCAAATGCATCAGTGCTAGGTTCACATTCTTCAATAATCGAGTCACACATGATTGGCTCTATCGTGAAAATTGAAATGTCTTAGCCATCCTCATCGCAGTGGGGTGTCCATTGTTCTTCATTGATGGCTACATCCATGGTTGTTAGGATTTCTGCCCAACCATGGGGTTCAAATTCTTCATCTGGAAATACTACAGGTGCGTACGCTGGGTCTTGAAGAGTTCGTGGATGTTGTTATGAACCTAAGGTCCTGGCCTCTATCCGTTCTTCCTCTTGTTTTGCCACTTTACACATCCATAGATGAGTGTCCTCGTGCAACCATGAGGTGTCCGACTCTAATGAGTGTACTGATTCTGTTTCTACCTTTGTCTTATGGATGGTATTCCATTGTATTGGGGGTACGTCTCGATGTGAATAGTCTTTAAGATTGACTTTAGTAGTCACTCCTAAATGTTGCAAGTACAAAGAATTAGTTCCCCAATCTTGTACGATTTGTAATTGACGCATGAATGGTCGTCCTAAAATCATCTCGTAAGCATGATTTTTCGCAAAGTCACAAATGGCAAAGGTATGCTCAAATTCTACACCACAAGTGGTGAGAGATATGCCTTCTAGTAAGCCTAATGGTTTTTCTATGTGTCCATCAGCCATTTGTAGCTTCATCCTGGTAGTTGGCTTACCCCAACGTTTCCATAAAGCGGTGGTGGCGATAGCTATTCCGGCTCCTGAATCTAAGATGGCTTTGGTGGTGTAGCCCTGATGGTTTATTGGAAGATAAGTGTTACCTTCCTCTCCTTCGCTTACATCTCCTATCTTTTCTAGTGGTATCTCTGGTACCTTCTTTTGTGATCCTATTTGTGAGGGAGTAGTAGCAAGCTCAGGGAATTGATTTGCTACGCGCTTCAACAGTTCTGGCTTAACCTTCAACAATTCCTCAAGCGTGAGGTGACACTGAACTTTAGTGTTCTTGACCACTTCCGTGTTTCTAGGGATTACTGATTCTTCATTCCTCACTATTATCGTAGGTGCTCTCATGCTAATAGACTTGTCTTCCCAAGTTCCTGTGAACTGAGGTAATTCTTGCAAAGAATTGGATTCAAAATCTGTGTGTTCACTCAGTTGCTCTTCCTCTACATCATCGTAAATAGAGGGGATACCTTGGGGAAATTGCTCCTGCAAGTCATCTATGTCTTGAATAAGAGGATGAGTTCCTTGTTCTTTTCTCCACTTCTCTTCTTGGATTTCTCTTAGAAATTCATGTGAGTACCTATGTATGGAAGACAGGTTGTCTTGACGTTCTATGTTGGGTGCTTGAGACAGGGATGGTGCATTCCTTTCTTGTGTCTCTAGAACAGTAGGGTTCCTATGCTGATCCTTTTTCTCCTTGCTATCAATCAAGTATTCTAGCCTCTCCATCAGTCCTTGAAAGTGTAATTCAGGTTTTGCCATGTTATTCCAATTTAGATATCTAGAGGCTTCAAACATAGCTTGCGCTAGCTCTACCATCTTCATGCAAAGTTTAGTCCTCTCAATTTCTAGATCTGCTCGTGGGTAGTTCTTACTCATTTCAGCTACTTGAGGTCCTTCCTTTATTCTAGCCTGATATGCACGAAACATCATGTCTAAGTTTTCTGGTATGGGCTCCGCTAAAACTGATCCTGATTTCTGAGCTAGGTTCTCTTGATTCAATTCCTGTGAAGTCAATTCTAGAATTTTGGCTCTAGATTCCTTGAGACTTCCTTCCAACTCAGTTATCCTTTTACTCCATTTTCTCTTAATTCTTTCTCTGGAATCTTTCCAAGATTTTGTCTTTTTACTGCTAGATTCTCCAACTTCACTAGTTCCGGCTATTTTCTCCTGACTAAGTTGTTGATTCTGTAGGAGTGCCTGGGCTCTTGTTATAGCTTGGATTGGCACGTATGTAGGGTTGGATCCATCTGCATTGTGCACAATACCTATCACGTTGATCGGTGTCACATTTGAACCATTAGCAGGGTTCTTAGGGCAATCTTTGATGATATACTCTTTACCACAATCGGCACAAAAGCCTTGTATGTTATAGTACTGCGATTGTCCTGCTATCGGAGGATGTGGACAATCCTTTATGAAACGATCTCCTTGGCACCTAAAGCATGGTCCTCTAGGGCCCTGTGGTCTTTGTTGTCTTAGTTGGGGCCGCGGATTCGGGTTTGTGTACATCACATTAGCATAGTCGGGCTCCCAACTAGGTTCCAATGGTGGACTATCGTAATGATATGTCTCCACATGTTCTGGTGACTCTGAGTAATACGTGGGTGGACTATCTACATGAGTAGAGTCAAAATTGTTAGAGTTCGGATCGCTGTCGGTGATCAGGGGTGATGAAGGCACTAAAGCACTACTTAGGTTTTCTTCTGCAGCAGCATACTTGACCGAGATGACATTAGCTGGTGGGGGTGGCTGCTGAGCTAAGACAGGTTGAGGTCTTTGTTGAGCCTGATATGGATAATTTTGAGGAGGCCTATAGTAATGAGGCTGAGTATTGTATTGGCCTTGATACCTACCTGGCTACGGGTATGCCTGTTTGTTGCCTGTTTGTTGTATGGGCAGTCCTGAGCCATATGGTTCGTGTATCTTCTCTCAATAGTGCAATATTGGGTAGTTCTGTCTCATTGCCTGTTTGTTGTATGGGAAGTCCTGAGCCGTATGGTTCGTGTATCTTCTCTCAATAGTGCAATATTGGCCACTAGGGTTGGCTTGCGGTTGTGTCGCATTGGGGCACACATTTGCCAAATGATTTCCACCACAGGTGTAACAACGTACGTTAGTTGTTAACTTGGGCATCTGTTTACTAGAAACTCCTAGTTTTTGGGCCACTTTTTCTGCTAGGTCCTCTATCGAGTTAGACAATTTTGTGGATGCTAGAGATGAACAATCCGAGTCCTTGTAGACCTTTGAGAGTTCCAACTCGTCTCCTAAGTTGTCCTCAATGTCTATGCAAATTCTTACACACTTCTCTAGCGTTTTGGGTTCTTTCAAGTATACATATGGGCGTAGTTTAGAGCTCAACAAGCCGTCTAGAAACAATGACACTTGTTTGGCTTGTGATGGTAGCTCTTGCATAGGACATCTTTCAACATATTGTCTAAACCTACATCCTGCAAGTCTAACTGTTTCCTGAGGAGTCTGTTTGAAACTATGAATCAATGATGACGTATCATGTCTGATCCCACTTTTAGAGAATTCAGTGATGAATGACTCTAAAAAGTGATGAATATCCCTAAATTGCCTTTGTTGCAATGGTTGGAACCAAGTTAAAGCGGTATTCTTTAACGTTAGTCCAAATGCATTGTATTGCGTGAACATGTCTTCTACTTACTCTGCTCTGAGCACTTGCTTAAATTCTGCAACGTGATCATAGGGATCTCCTGTCCCATCAAGGTAGTTTTTCATGGACTTCACTAACTGAGTGGGTCTTAATATCTTGCGTGTTCACGTGGTTTGCGTAGAGGAAAATCATCTCTACCACCTGGCATTCTTTGTCTTTCCACTCTGTCTGTGTCTATGGTGGTTCTAGCTCTCCCTATGGGATGATTGAAGCTTACTTTGGGTCTCTCTTTATTTTTCTCTCTTTGATTACCATGGGCTGAGGATGTCCCTGCCCCTTGTTGGCTCGCGTTTACATTTGTTCTTGATGGAGGGAATACTATCTCGCCTCTCCATGTGTAGGTGTTTCTAGCGTGGTCTGGCAACACAAATACTCTTTCTGAAGTTTCATCAAGGTATACAACCTTTCCAGGTGTATCTGGGTCCTTGAACTCATAAATCGTGATGATACCTACCTCACTAGGTTGTTCCGTTCTCTACCTCCAAAATGCTTCATCTGTTTCTTTACTTACAAATAGCTCTATGCTTCTGTTGTCCTGAGGGATCCACTCTGGGATTAGTACTCTTGTCAGCACAGATTTCCCTCTAGGTGTCCTAGGTTCTTCTCCTACTGGTTCTTCTCCTTGGGATTTAGCTTCCATCTCTAACTGAATTACGCCAAACTCATTCGTATTGTTTGGCTGAGTACTTATGATGTACATCGTTCCTTCCTTGTCTATGTATACGTCTCTTTCAAATTTCACCACTGGACGTTCCAATCCAATGGGTTGATCAGGATTGTGCATTTGCACCACTTGTCTTCGCAAACCATCCTCATGGATGCGAGCACCTAATCGGTTGGATCTGATAAATTTTAATTGAGTCCTATAGGGTCCTTCGGGTCCTTCTAAATATGCTACATTTGACCCTCCTTCTGGTCTTTCCATGCTAAAAGCCATTTCCAATTCACTCGTATCTGAGCTCAACTCGTAGGGGTAATTACTATTCAATTGTTGAGCCCATGATCGTGCAGTGGTTCCTACACTTGCTTCGGATGATCTAAGGCTTCGTCGATCAGACTTACCTATATGTTTGCCCGATCTAAGGTTCATGAATTTACTTAGCGGCACTTCTTTGATCGTCATTGGTTCTTTGTTTTTTTAATTGCTTGGTTCCTTTTAAAGTCTTTTAAGTTCTTGTCCAACTGTATGCGTCAGGAATCGACTTTCCGTGGTACTTTTGAGTTCTCGTTCCATCAGACTTAAGTTCTTTCCCGTTAGGTCTTTGTATCACACACCTTTACTTTAGTCTTGGACTTGAAAAATTTAAGTCTCTTGTACTTGAGGTGTTCTTATCGTCGTTAATCCACAATGCTACAATTTAGCCTAAGCTAATAATTGACTGAGGGGGTTGAGTAATCTTCCAACCTCAAGTCAGCTTTTCTGGTTGCTCTGATGCCCAAGAAGCCGTGCTTCCCAAGCTTTATTCCCTTCACTGCCTTGCCTTGAATGCCCTTGATTGCCTTTGCTAGACCTGGAAAAATCCAATATTAGACCAATATCATCATGGATGATCAAGCACTTGGATATAAACACTTTTAAAGTCCCTTATCCTTTGCCCACTTTTTTTCAATGCCCCTTGGCTTTCTAGTCCCAAACTAGGTCAACCTCAAATTATCTTATCTAAAAATCAACGTATTCTTTATGAAAAAAACAGCTGAGGTCGCGTAGTACTCGTAAAGAGCTTTCTAACGAGCTATAAAGCTCAAAAAACGGATTTCGGATGAAAAAGATATGAGCGTTCAGGCTCTCGGGGGTAAAAATTAACAAACAGGTTTTTCTCCAAATATGAGCTAAGGGGTCTCCTATGAGTATAATCACCCAAAAAGTTCCCAAAATTAGCCCCAAAATTAACCAAAAAATCAATTTCAAAAAATCCGTTTGGGGTGGATAATCGCGATGGTCTGAGATAATCGCGATGGTCTGGGACCGTCGCGATGGTCCAGGTGAACCGTCGCGATGGCGTGGCACAATCGCGATGGTCCGAAGGAGCGAACAGTCGCGATGGTCAGAAAGTGGATGATCGCGATGGCGTGAATGTGAACTGTCGCGATGGTCTGAAATGAAAGATCGCGATGGCCCAAAAATGAAGCGTCGCGATGGCGTCAGTCAACGGTCAACGCGAACCGTCGTGATTGTCCGAAGTGAACCGTCACTGGTTATGGGCACGATGGCATGAGCCAATCGCGATAGTCTGATTTTGGGTCCTAGAGATGGCGTACCTGGGACAGTCGCGATGGCGTGACTAGTGAGCAATCGCGATGGTCTAGCTTGCCACGTGGCAACATCGGCGCGATGGCATGAGCCAATCGCGATGGCGTGGGGTCGACGGGACCGTCGCTATGGTCAAGGACCGTCACGATGGTTCAAGTGAACCGTCGCGATGGCGTGGGACCGTCGCGATGGTCCGGCCGAGCCGTCGTAATGGCATGAGCCAATCGCGATGGTGTGACACAGTCGCGATGGTCTGAGCCAATCGCAATGGTCCACCAAACTATGAATTTTTCAAATGCAAGTTTAGATTCCTATGTGCGCAAGGATCACTTACACGTTGGTGAACTCGCTTACCTCAAATTCGGAACTTGGCAGACCATCGCGATGGTCTGACACAGTCGGCATTTCCTGACAGAAAGTGATTTTCTTACCTTTTTGCAGCTTTCCTGATGCTCTGGAGCATTGTACCTACGAGAAAACTCAAAAACACAAAAGCATGTACAAGCACAAAAGCTCTCTCTCACTCTCACACATGCACAAATGAGGGAAAATGAGGAGAATGGGTGGATATGGTGAATTTTCTGATTTTTTGGGAGATGAAGATGATGATGCGGTGATGAAGATGGAGTGTGGGGAGGTGAAAAACACTAAAAACTAAGTAAAAACAACAACAAAAACTAAAATTTTTACCTTCCAACGCCACTTCTTGCTATACTCTTACCATCACACATTCGTCCTAGAATCGATCCCCGACAACGGCGCCAAATTTGGTGTTGCTCTAGCACAATGGAAAATACCACGTTAAGAAGCTCCACCTCCTTAATGTCAATCCGCGGAAGAGATAGGAGTGATATGAAGATCGTGAACGTGAGATGAAGTGAGAGTGATGGTGAGAAGCATAAAGATGCAAACACACATACACACACACAACAAAAAGACAAGCAAGACACAATGGAAGGTAGGAAATCAACTCTATTGCTCAAGATCTCAATTACAAGCTCAAAATAGCTCTAAGCTCACACTAACTAACCTCAAAAATGAGCTCTCTAGCCCTTTTTATAGATTCTAGACTAGTTTTGACCGGTTTCACATCTAGTGACCGGCATAGTTAAAAAATAGGTTTTAGGTGCTATTTGAAAGGTAAATTACAAAAAGGAGTTTTTTCTATGTTACATATGGTACATGAGTGATGAAAATCACTGTCGAATGTTTGAAAGAGTAATATAAAACATATTTGCTTGAAAAATTGATTCCACTGGCTCCCTGCTCTGTCTTTACATGCTTCTGCGTCTTCTATGCCTCTGGCTGCTGCCAATAGGAGGTTCGTTTTCTACTCCGAGGATATCATCGTGGAGCTCTCGATAAGGAGAGTGCACTATGGTGCATCGCCTTTGAAACCCTTCACTAGTATCAGAGCAGTTTGATGTAAAAGCTTTGTTCCTTTTGTGCGAGCGAAGCGAGCACCCCCCATGGCTTTCTCGAAGGCTTATGGCAACCAAGGCATAGACCTTGGCATAACTTGTCATTCGAGTCACCGTTAGTAGCGAGGGAGGACCTCAATGATCAAGGAAGATAGAGATTCCCGGTACTTCCCGGGGGGTCACCTATCTCAATACTATTCCCCCCAGAGCTCGCTTAACCGTGGCAATCTCTTGCAATTAAGTTACGCTCTTGTGGTGTCTGAATAAGGGGAAAGACTAAGGTTGACATTACCTTGAACATGTTTTGGTCCCTCAAAGCTTCTTTTTTGCTTTCGAAGCCTATTTTTTGAAGCAATTTTGGGGTGTCTTTTGCAGCCATTTTAGAGTACTTTTGCACATAGTTCTCTTCACACAGGTCCAAGAACATCAAGAAGAGTGTTCTTTTTACTTCTCTCAAAATAAATATCAACCTTTGGGGATGTGTTTTCAGTCACACTCGTAAAACTACAGGTTTCTCGAAAGGTTTTCAGTTTTGGTGGGAGCAACTACTGCAAATTTATCAAGTTTTTTGAGCTTAAAACGTCAGAGTTGACAGACACTTGCAAGTGTTGTTGGCTAGTTTTTGGGTTGTGCATTCAGCCTTTTAGCGTCATTTACTGCATATATTGAGCACATACACACCATGTACGCTTCTGTGGATACCACTTATGTACATCCATGTGGTCATTGATATAATGGTTACGTTTTTTTGC
Source organism: Ceratopteris richardii (assembly GCA_020310875.1). Classification (NCBI taxonomy): domain Eukaryota; kingdom Viridiplantae; phylum Streptophyta; class Polypodiopsida; order Polypodiales; family Pteridaceae; genus Ceratopteris; species Ceratopteris richardii. The sequence continues at coordinate 127,953,670 of CM035407.1, forward strand.
ATAAAGCGTTTTATGTTTGATAAAGAGGGTCGTGGTGAGGTTTTCTTAATTGGGAGACACCCAGATGTCAGGGTCTCTTCGGTAATGAAGGTGGAAGACTTACCCAACCTCGTCATAGGAGATGTATGATAGTTGTTCATAGGTGCTCGATAAGCCTAGTTGGCTTTTGTTGGGTAGCTGATTATATGTAGTGGAGTCTGTGGTTTTCTATGCAGGAAAACATGTCAGTACTTGCAATTTTATGATATTTTGACACTGTTCATATGCTCATTTTGCAGAGGATACTCTGGCAAAATTTTTCCTGATTTTTGGTTTAGCCAACTATACAATGGTCGATTTAGTCCTTGATACACTTATTCGTTGGTGTTTGGACTCTTCTAGCTCCATTATCATTCTATACACTTCGCTACCATCATGGCATCAGAGGTCTCAGGCACATCTAGTGGATCAGGGTCTAGTGCCAGTGTTCTGAGAAGGACCTATAACTTGCAGGGCAAAGACCATTTTGAGATCCGAAAATTTGATGGCACAAACTTTGCTCTATGGAACAATCAGATTAAAGACATGCTGATTCAAAGGAGGAAATGGAAGCTAGTAAATGGGATTTCAAAGAAGCCTATTGACATGGATGAAGATGATTGGGATGAGTTAGATGAAATGGCCAGGTCTACCATTCACTTGCTCCTTACAAATAATGTTTACTTTATAGTATTAGACTGTGAAAGCGCAGAGGAGCTTTGGAAGAAGTTATGCAATACATATGAAAAAGAGACGGTGTCAAATAAAGTGTATCTGATGAGAAAATTATATGATCTTCGCATGAAGGACACAGATAGTGTTGTTGCTCATCTAAATGAGTTTGATGCTATATTCTCCTAGTTACATGCTCAGAAAATGGATATGGATAATGAGATGAAAGCAGTATTGATGTCATACACCCTGCCATTATCATGGGATACATTCTGCACAGCTATTAGCAATAGTGCACCTAGTGGTAAACTTGTCTATGATGACATATGTGGAGCACTCTTGAGTGAGGAGATTCATAGAAAATATATGGTTGGCACTCAGAGTGGAGATGCATATAATGTTCGTGATTCTTACCAAGGAAAGAATAAACAACGGGGCAGGAGGAAGAACAAGGAAAATAATAGTCAACGGAATAAGAGTAGAAATAAATCAAGGAAGAGGGATACATAATGCCATTATTGTCATAAGAAATGACATATGAAGAAAGATTGTTATGCATTAGAGAATGCTAAAGGTAAAGGACATAATGTTGATGGGCATGTTAAACAATTACCTGAACCATCTACTTTGACTTTGAAGATTGAAGAAATTGTGGAGAAATTTCACTCCAATACACTCCAATACATGCAGCGGAAGTTCGAGAACCTCTTCTAGAATCTGCCCTGTAAGACATATGCTTACCAAAACCTGATTCAGTCACAACTCGGAGATCCAATGGCTTTGAAATTTTTTCCACACACAATAGACTCTTGTAGCTTTCCAACAAGCTATAGAAAACTCCATTTGGAGTTCATATGACCAAGTAACTAACTGCACAAAGTTAGACTACCTGTCATCTCAGGTTATGCAAAAAACTGAGGTTCACAAGAAATGATCCTAGTAACTACTGGAGATTGATCTAATAGAGATATTCAAGATGTAGAGAGTATGAGAGATAAGATTTCCAACAAGATATCATATGCATTAAATGGATAATTGGATAGAGAGATATTACCTTCACAAGGTGGCTATGTACAAAAAAGGTATGCGGCTGGAATACCTTTGTGTCTTATAGCATCCAAATGAGGGACCTTCTTATCTCCATTGGTGAGAAAATGACGAGCATATGCTTCTACACCATCTCCTTGTCATCTCCACACTTTTTCACGTTCAAATGAGCTCTCTATATAGAGCTATGGGCATAGGACTTTTCACCTACCCTTGCATCTTCTCTCACCTCTTGACTTTCCACTTCTTGGCTTTTGTCCTTCCATTTGCTTGGGTGGCTTTTGGTGCTCCACATCATTCCATATGGATAAGGCCATGAATTTTTTGTGTATTCCATATATCTAAATATATTTTGGCTTTTATATAAACCATAAATACATTTGCCCTTTTTAATTCAACACTCTACTCTAAGGTTATGAGTGTGCCCTTTATATTTTTAGGGTCTAGCTTCATTTTGGGCTTACAACAAATACATAAATGATGATGAGGTACATAATGAAGGGTGAGTATGTGTCAAGCCTCACAATTGGAGCTTGCACATGTTCCATATTTTTTAACTCTCCCCCTCAAGCTACAATTGAGAGTCAATGCTACTTCCAATTCTTCTCCTCTTTGCCCTTTGCATCTATCTCCCTTTGCTTGATAGGTTGGTGATCTTCCTTCTTTGCTTTGAAGCTCCTTTGGCTTCTCTTTAGCTTCATCCTTGCTTCTTTGGCTCTTTGCAAGAGCTCTTCTTCAGTCCCTATCATGAACATGCTTCATACAAACTCATAGAATGAAATGAGATCACCTTTGTTGTACTTATCTTCGTTGCTTCACTCTCTTCCTCTTTGTTGTCCTCTCTTTGAGAATCTCTCTTCTTTTTTATCTTCATGGCTTCATGTCTTCTAGGCTTGCATGCTTTGCTTTGATCCTCTTTTTTCCTTTGTCTATGGGTGCACTCTTTGCATCTCCTTTTGATGTCATCATGGTTGTCATGCTTTCTTTCAACTTGTCTTCATGACTTCATTTGCATCATGGCTGCTCCTTGCCTTCTAAGCACTCCTTCAATGTAGGTGGCTCCTCCTTATCCTTCAATTTACCTTTGATGGTTGCTCTTACTCTTTCTTTGACTGTACCTACTTCTTTTGGGTACTTTCCTCTTCTTTGGACTTCTTTGGATCTTCCAATCCTTGCAAGCTAACTCCCCCTCGCTTCATAACCTTTTCTCCATTGTTCATGGCTGAATACATACCTCCAAAATCAATCAATGGGCTGATCATATGTGAACTCTTTCATGAGTTCCTTTCATGTGAAGCGTTTGTAGCTTCCACATCTTCCAAGCTTTCTTCATCACCTACAAAACAACACAAGAAATTGTGAATGTGATCAATGGTGCCTCTTGCAACTAACAAGGTTTGCCATTCCTCTTGGGATGGTCTTACTTTCCCTCACATAGGCTTACCATTCCTCTTTGAATGGTCTTACTTGCCATAGGCTTGCCACTCTCTTAGGTGGTCTTACTTGCCTCAACCTTTCACTAGACCTTCACTTGGTCTTTGGTGCGTCTTGCACCTAACATAGGCTTGCCACTCCTCTTGGGATGGTCTTATTTGCCTTCACATTGGCTTGCCACTCCTCTTGGAATGGTCTTACTTGCCATAGGCTTGCCACTCTCTTTGGTGGTCTTACTTGCCTACCTTTCACAATACATTCACTTGATTTATGCTTGGAACTTACCACCACACGCAATGTGGATTTTTCAAAACCTTTACCTCAGCCCTTAGCATTGCAAATGGTCTTCTTTACCTTCCTTTTGCTTCAAGCAACATGTCACCCTCTTCATGATTGACTCTTCCTTCTATCATGGCACTTGCTTGTGCTCATTGAACTTTGGGGAGTGTCTTCAAGTCCTTGTTGAGCCTTCAACACTTCATGGTAGCCCTCCTTTGGAGTCTTCTACTCCTTTCACTGTTCAAGACTCTTCAAATGGGCATCCTTGCCTTGGCCACCTTTAGCTTGGGTTTTAATCTTCAAATCTAAAAGTGTTTGAAAACATTTTAGCTTGGGCTCCTTCCTTTGCTTTGGCTCCAAGCTTTGCATCCTTCCTTCATCCAAGCTTTGTTCACCTAGCTTTGGCTTATATAAATAGGAGCATTGCATTCACTTGGTGTATCTAAACTCAAGAAACAAATGCTTTTAGTTATCATAACATAAGCATATGTATTTTCTTTTGCAAATCTACCTCAATGGGTTTTATCCACAACAAGATACATCCACAAATTTCATACATGGCAACCTTGCATTTTACCAATATTCATGGCATCCAAACACATGTACATGGCAACCTTGCATTTTACCAATATTCATGGCATCTATGGCTGAACATGAACAACATTTAAAGCATAAGTATCATGCTAACAAATTCACATAAGCATGTATGCAAATCACCAATCATTTGAGCTTATATTCAGCTCTCTTTATGCCAAGTCACATGGCTACATACACCTGCAATTTTCAGCTTGTATAGGCTTTATAACATAGCCTAATACTCATCCACACATTATCCACATGTGCATATATTCTACTTAACCACATTTGCATACATTTTTTCATGTTTGACATCAATCATCAACTCCAAATTCAACTTATATTCACCCTACACATGGCTGTCCAAAATTGTCATTCATATTGAGCATAACTTTCACAAGCATGCATACATAAGCACCTTCATCGCATAAGAATATAATGCTTTCATCAAGATTACATAAAAGCTTAAACCTTCATCCATGTACATAATCAAAACTTGCACTTCATTCAATTGAGTGCACTATCAAAAGCATGCATACAATGTTCATATGCAACTATATGTAGTTGCTCATCCAAGATTCTTTGCTTGAATCTTCCTCTTCTTGTATAGGCTGCTCATAAATCTTCAACAAAGTGATTAGCATGACTTATAGCATGTCTCAATGATCAAGAATATGAACTAGAGAGTAGTACAAGAGAGTGTATCACTTCACATAATATAAAGCAACAAAATCATCTTACATATACAAGCTTCATCTCCATAGCTTTCCAATGAGCATGATAGCTCCAAGCCTTCCTTTGCCATCTCTGCATCTTCTTCAAGATATCTTTGCACATCCATGGGATCCACTCCAAATGCTCTGCAACCAAAGCTCTGATACCAAAATGTGGAGAAATTTCACTCAAATACACTCCAATACATGCAGCGGAAGTTGGAGAACCTCTTCTAGAATCTGCCCTGTAAGACATATGCTTACCGAAACCTGATTCAATCACAACTCAGAGATCCAATGGCTCTGAAATTTTGTCCACACATAGTAGACTCTTATAGCTTTCCAACAAGCTATAGAACACTCCATTTGGAGTTCATATGACTAGGTAACCGTCTGCACAAAGTTAGATTACTTGTCATCTCAGGTTATGTAGAAAACTGAGGTTCACAAGAAATGCTCCCAGTAACTACTGGAGAATGGTCTAATATAGATATTTGAGATACAGAGAGTATGAGAGGATTTCCAACAAGATATCATATGCATTAAATGGATAAGTACATAGAGAGATATCACCTTCACAAGGTGGTTGTGTACAAAAAAGGTATGCTCCTGGAATACCTTTGTGCCTTGTAGCATCCAAATGAGGTACCTTCTGATATCCATCGGTGAGAGAATGACCAGAATATGCTTCTACAATCTCCTTTTCATCTCCACACATTTTCACGTTCAAATGAGCTCTTTATATAGAGCTATGGGCATAGGACTTTTCACCTACCCTTGCATCTTCTCTCACCTCTTGACTTTCCACTTCTTGGCTTTTGTCCTTCCATTTGCTTGGGTGGCTTTTGGTGCTCCACATCACTCCATATGGATAAAGCCACGACTTTTTTGTGTATTCCATATATCTAAACATATTTTGGCTTTTATATAGACCATAAATACATTTGCCCTTTTTAATTCAACACTCTACTCTAAGGTTATGAGTGTGCCCTTTATATTTTTAGGGTCTAGCTTCATTTTGGGCTTACAACAAATACATAAATGATGAAGAGGTACATAATGAAGGGTGAGTATGTGTCAAGCTTCACAATTGGAGCTTGCACATGTTCCATATTTTTCAACAGAAATTAATGCTATTTTTTATGATGTTGATGTGTTGACACTTGATAGTACTGTACCAACTGAGGCACTTATGGCTGACTCTCTTTCCCATATGTGGCTGCTAGATTCTGGTGCTTCTTTCCATGTGACACCACACAGAGAATGGTTCTCTAATTATGCAACAAATTCTCTTGGTACCATGAGACTTGGTGACTCTTACCAGTGTGACGTTGTGGGGATTGGAGATGTGGTTGTGCAGTTCATTGATGGTTCAAAATTTAATATGCATAATGTATGCCATGTACCTCAGTTATCACACAATTTGATGTCAGTTGGTCAACTTGATGACCTTGGTTATAAAGTAGTCTTCTATGCTCAGTCCTTTCGTATATCAAAGGGCAATATGGTTATTGCAAAAGGAAGCAAAGTTGGCTCACTTTATCCTTTATTTGTATCACAGAAAGAACACTTGTTAGTTGTTACTGAACAACCTATGGCTTGTATTTGGGATGGTCGTTTAGTCCATTTATCTCGTAGTGGAATGGAAAATCTTTCTCGTTCTGGCTACTTACCTGTGTTATCTTTCTCTGAATTTTCATTTTGTGAGCATTGTCAATATGGAAAGCAAACCATAAATGTGCATAGAACACACATTGACTCTTCAATTCAGCCTTTAGATCTCGTCCATACAGATGTGTGTGGTCCTATGCCCACTAGGTCCTTAGGTGGTTCTCTTTACTTTATCACGTTCATAGATAATGCTACTAGAAAAGTTTGGGTATATCCTATCAAATCGAAGGATGAGGTGTTCCCTACTTTCAAAAAATGGCTTGCTTCAGTTGAGACAGAAAAAGGAACTAAGCTTAAGGCTTTACATTTAGATAATGGGGGTGAGTATACCTCACATGAATTCAGCCTTTTCTGTCAGTCTCGAGGGATTCATAGAGAGTTTACGGCTCCTTATACCCCAATACAAAATGGTGTAGCTCAAAGGATGAATAGAACCATTCAAGATAGAGTAGTTTCTATGTTGCATCATGCAAACCTCTCAGAAGGCTTTTGGGCAGAAGCAGTATCGACTGTAGTTCATGTGATTAACCTTTCACCTAGTACTACCAAAGGTCTGAAAGTGGCACAAGAGTTATGGATAGGGAAGCCACCATATTATGATCATCTTTGAGTTTTTGGGTGTGAAGCATATGTTCATATACCCAAGAATCTTAGACAAAAGTTGGACCATAAGTCAAAGAAATGCATTTTTCTTGGATATGGTGGCAAGGATGATTGCCCCAAATCAGATGAGGAAAAGGAATTCATGACCAAAATTCCCTATCAGTTTGCTATTGGTAGTCTCATGTATGCTATGGTACCTACGAGACCAGACGTTGCATTTGTAGTGGGATTTGTGAGCAAATATATGTCTAACCCTGGCAAGAAACATTGGGAAGCGGTCAAGATGATTTTGAGATATCTGAGTGGCACTAAGGACAAGTGTCTATGCTTATGTAGAGGGAAAGCATCCATTATTGGTTACACTGATTATGACTATGCTGGTTGTGTAGATAATCGTAAGTCTACATTAGGGTACATTTTTCATTTTGCTGGAGGTGCTATCTCTTAGAGATCTCGTCTTCAAGAATGTACAAATGTTTCCACCACAGAAGCAAAGTATGTTGCAGCAAGTGAGGCATGTAAGGAAGCATTGTGGCTTTCTCGTCTTGCTTGTGATATGGGTTAATCTCAACATGTACCTCGTTTGCTTAGTGACAGTCAAAGTGCCATTGCTTTGGCTAAGAATCCGGTCTATCATGCAAAGACCAAGCACATTGAGGTGAGGTATCACTTCATAAGAGATTCCTTAGCCATTTAGCGCATTATTCTTGAGAAGGTTCACACTCTAGATAATGTTGCAGATGCTTTGACTAAAGCTCTACCACATGATAGCTTTTGACATTGTTGTCACTTGATGGGGGTTACTTGATTCATTATCTTACACAGTCACTTGTATACTGTGTAACATGCCCATCAGGTGGGAAGTATAGTTTGTATACTTACGCTCAGGTATTCTTTATCATTCTTTATTTTTTCTCCCATGATTACTTAGGCCATATTGGCCTTTGGTGGGAGATTGTTACCGTTAGTGTCCATGTGAAAGGCCAAATGGCCACCAGACACTTCTTTGTATATGTTCTTTAATAAAACATATAGTGGCTTGGTCAGTCACATACTGTAAGTTCGACCGCATTTGTAAGACCTAAGAAGTCTGTCTTCGTGCTCCTTGTGTACTGTGTTTTCTGCGTATTCTACAGTCTCTGTGCGGACTACCATCTGCGGCCTTAGGAGGTCCGTTTTCTACTATGAGGATAGCATCGTGGATCTCTCGATAAGGAGAGCGCACCGTGGTGCATCGCCTTCGAAACCCTTCAAAACTCCCAATCCTAAGAAGATGTATACTAAGAACTCTCTTATGATCTAGTGAGTTATGCCCCCATGAATGATGAGTCCTTTTCTCCCTGGCCATAGAAGAAGAGTGCTCAAAGGGAAGTTATTTCCACCATCCCATACTAGTGGAACCTTCTTCAAATTCATGGTGTCATACCTACACTAAACCAAATGTATATTCCATATATATATAATGGAATATTTAGGTGGACTCTAATGAATCCCATATGCTTGAACTAGTTTAGTTTGGTTCTAGTCAACATGTGACAATATATATCCCTTTCTATTCCAAACTACCTTGTTCCTAGGTACCCAAGACTAAGTCTAAGTACCTCTTTCTAGATCCTAACATATATATTTGTATTGCGTACCCCAAATATTCCTTACTCAGGGATCTATGCTCTAAATCATAAAGCTAATGCCATGACTATGGCCTTCCTAATCATCACTCAGATCACATTACCACCCGTCAATGCTCTCTCATGAAACCCATCTAATTGGTTTCCTTAGTAGTGTAACAAAAATGCTTCACTACTTACTCAAGTGATGTAGATGAGTGAAACTAGTCATTCTTTTG
>CM035407.1:127967528-127977528 GCA_020310875.1 Ceratopteris richardii
AATATTGAAATCATTTAAATTGAAAATTTCAACGATCACAATTCGCATTCCACAAATTAGTTGAATAATAAATTTGAAATTCAGCTTATCCAAGAATTTTAAAAGCTATTAATGATTCTTTTTTCTAGCATATAATAGAAGAGACGACTATATCTCTTATAAACTTCATAATTGATTGATTGTTGAAGAAAATCACCATGGTTCTCCAAAGAGTATCTTTAGAAGATAATGAAACATTTGCTCTCTCAATTCTTGATTTGTAAAAAGTCAAGTCTTTTTATAAGCTACATGTAAGGACATAGAAACATGATGAATTGGCTTCTTTCAGTTTCTAGACATTCTTTGAAAGTCATCATATACCTTTGTTTTTTGAATTTTGTTTTGGATATTCATGAGTCTCTCAAGAATGATCCACATGTAAGCAAATCGTATCGATGGCGGTTGCAATAACTCTAAATCCAAATATATGCAATATATAGAAAGGACTTCCATTTTTGTGTTGGTAGTTTTGATAAGAAAAAGAGCTTGAGTAAGAGTATTCTTTACTTAAAAAAGAGAACCTATGTCTTTCATGAAAAATTAAAGTAATGTGACACAATATATCCATACATTGAAAGGATATTCCTATTCAAGCTTGCACACTATGCTCTTGCAATCACTTGTATTATTAGTTATCACGTGGACAATATTGCTATGTCCAACCTATATGTGAAAAAAGTAAAAATTAGAATTCTAAATGGTAATTGATTGAAAACTAAATATTCAAAATCCAAATGTAGAGAATAAATTATAATAAATTACCTCTTGCACTACAAGGACAAGAGTAAGACATGTTGATAGTTCCTCTCTTTTTTAGAAAAAGAAAAATCACTCTACCAAATGAAGGAGTGAAGTATCCATACTTTATCCATTCATCTTGTACTAGTTCAAGACTTTTGTTGATCCTTGGAATCTCTTTATCTAACTTTTTGGTCCTCATATTATTGTAGCTCATACTCATCCATCCCTCACATGAACCGAGGAAGCAATAGCTCTTATCATTCTCTTCCAACTTTCAGTGTGTGGTATATTAAAAGATAAATTGTACTCAATTATGATGCATGCAATTTCTATTTCCACATGTCTTTGTCTCCCTTGAGTGGACCCAAATTTAATTACACCATTTAAGAAAGAGAGGCTTATTTTGTTTTCTTTGAGAGGGGGAGATTGATTATCAAAAGATGATGATATTCTCGATGTTTTGGATGCATCTATTGAACTTGCATTTGATGTGTTCGATTTTGACATGTGTCGTAGAAATATTCCCTGATTTCGATGCATGAATTATTTAATATTTTTACTATACATGCTCAATTAAACACATTAAATGCAAGTTCAATGGGTGCATTGAGAACTGCGAACACCGAGAACATCACCATCTATTGATAGTCAAACTCCTCTTAAAAACATAAAACAAGCCTTTCTTTTCCAAATGGTAGGATGGAATTTGGGTCCATACTCTTTCTTGAAAGAGAGGCAAAGGCATGAAGAAATCGAATAGCATGAATCATAATAGAGTGCAATTTGTCTTTGAACATATTATGCAGTGAGACTTTTGTTGATCTATGCAATTTCTTAATCTATTTTTTTTTATTTTTTAGTCGTATTTGTTACAATGATACAAAGGTAAAAAATTAAGATGATGAGGTTGCAAGAATCAACAAAAAGTCTTGAAGAAATACAAGATGCATAGGTAAAATATGAATGCTCCATTCTTTTAGATGGATGGACTTATTAAAAACAAGAAGGAATAATCAACATGCTGTTGGAAATCAATGTCATATCAGTCCAAAATCCTATTAGGGCAGAAACCCTTATTTTGGTACTTAGTCATTTTTGGCACAAAAATTGGGTAAAATTTTTATGAGCCTATCTTGTAGAGCTTGAAGAGAGCTTTCCAATGGTATATGACATTCAGTCATCAGAGATAAGATTTGGGAGAAAACCCTAACCCTAATTTTCTGCTGATTTAGGGTTTAGCTCATTTGATAGCTCTCAGCTTGGAGGTCATAAAAATGTTTTCAGATCATTCATCAGGTGGTCAGAAGTGTGAAAAAGCAAGCAAGAAGCACTTTTTAACGATTAAATTAAAATAAAGCAAAAGCAATTTAAAAAGCGATGAGATTAAAATAAAGCGCATTTTAGTGAGTTTTTCGCATGGAGCTTTAAAACCTATATAAGAGAGCATTGAGGTCACTTTTTAGAACATCCAACGCCAATTCCAATGCCATCGATTGATGGAGCTTGAGGAGGTGGTGCTCGAGCACTCATGGGGCAGCCATGGTGTACTTTGTGAAGCTATGGAGCATGTTGAGGAGAAGCCATGGAGTTCTTCTTGAAGAAGAGTGTGCTCACACTCTTGCTTATGGAGAAGACTTACCTATCAACAGCTTGGTGGTTTGGATCATCCATCTACGTGATGTATTTGAAGATTGTCTTCTACATGAAGATTATGGAGTACTTCAAAGACAGTGATAGAAACTCAGTTCGTTGACTTTGCTAGAGATCTTGATTTAGAAAGACTCTTTATTAAAGTCTGCACCTACTCTAGGGCACTGATGACGTGAGTAGAGATGTCATAGCTATTTGTCCAAGCTATGCATGATAAAGTTTAATTCTGATACTTCTTGTTTAGGACAGACATAGAAGTTGACGATGCACATTTTATTTCGTTTTGTTTTTGTTTAATTTGCTTATATACATATATTTATATATATAATCATTATTTATTTATTTATTTATGGAATTATTTTTTATTTATTTTCTTTTATTTTAAATTCTATTTTTATATATTTTATATTTTATATTTTTTATTTTAATTTGTTTCTTTTTTAATTTATTATTATTTTTTATTATTTAATTATTTATTATTTTTTTATTTTTTATTTTTTATTTTATTTTTATTATTTATTTATTATTTTTTGTTTTGTGTGTGTGTGTGTGTGTATGTGTATGTGTATGTGTATGTGTTCGTGTTCATGTGAGTGTGTGTGCATCTCTTTTTGTATTGGTTTTCTTTCTTGGTTTTTTCTTTCTTGGTTGTAACTTTCATGTCTTATATTGGTCTTAAGTCTCTTGCTTTTGTTTGTTATTTTTTCCAATGTGTATGTATTTGTGTTCTCTATCTTGAGTTCGTAAGTTTGGATAACTCTGAACTTATGAAGGTATATACTTCAAAGACATTGGACGGAGCTTAACATAAGATTGCATCTTATGTTAACTATTCAGGTACATATTCTCTTTATGCACACATGTACTACTTGGATCTTATGGAGGCAGTAGCATCCATATCTGGAGGAGTCTTATTTGGCATACATGGAGGCAGTGGCATCCATAAAGGAGAATCAGTACATGCATGTTACATGCATTCAGATGAGATGTTAGAGAAGGTGTTTCCACATGAGTATGAGGATTTCTGTCAGCAACATGTTAGCATTCTATGCTAATTCTGTAAGTATGTGATCTTTCACACACACATCTGATTTAGGGTCTTCCATAGCCTACATTCAGATTAGGGTTTGCTGAATATTCAAACTGATCATTCCTCTTTCTGTCACTCATATACACTCTTCTACAACTTATCAGGTCATACATCTCATACATATTCAGATTTCTGTTTCTACATCTGAATATTCTTGTAAATTCTGAACATACACTCTTCCATCTATTTCTGTTCACATAGAGTGGTTGAGGTTTTGACTCCCACATTGTAATTTGACATTTATATGTATGATAGTGTGAGTAAGCAGTGGCTTACGTAACACTTTGAACATGTTGTCTAATCTCTCTCTATCTTTGTCTCATCATTGTATGTTTAAATGTTGTATGTTCATGATTGTCACTTTTGGAAGAATGCTGGAATCTATGTTGTAGATCCTGGAACTATGGGACCTGTGGAATTAAGTTATGGGCCTACCTAATTTCCAACACATGCTTGTCTCTTATTCTCTTGGTATTTTTTGCATATGGTTGATGCTATTACAAGAGGTGAAAAAGTGATTGGAGCATTAAAAAATAAAGGCTATGATAGGAGAGAGAATTCATTATAATTTATATTTTACATTTGAATTTTGAATATTTAGTTTTCAATCTATTATAATTTAAATTTGTGATCTTTTTTCCACATATAGGTTTGACTTAGCAATATTATCAAGATTGTAACTAATAACGTAAACTTTTGCAAGAGCATGGCATACAAGCTTGAAGAAGACTATCCTTCCATTGTGTGCACACCATGTGTGTCATATTGTCTTGATTTTCTTATTGAAGACATAGGTTCTCTTTCCTGGATAAAGAATACTCTCATTCAAGCTCTTTCTTTTCTTTAATTTATCAAGACAAAAGAAAGAGTCCCTTTTGTATGTCACACGTTTGAATTACAGTTATTGAAACTATCATCTACATGATTTGCTTACACGTGGATCATTCTTGAGAGACTCGTGGATGCAAAAAAACAATGGTGTTTGATTATTTAAAAAACTGGATAGAATTTGAAAATAGTGAGTCATAACATGATGTCAAAAGCATTCAAAGACTCACTCTTAAAAAGAATCTTGGATTGGCGTAGAAAGTTTAGTAGTAGCTACACTATCCAACTATAAAATGCTTTGAATGATGGACATGGAATGCTCGAGATGGGTCTCCTTTATCATTAATAGAAGATGCCTATAGAGAAAAGGGAAAATCTATTATTCTTTATGATATATGTGATGACACACTATATACACTGATTTTTTTGTTAGATTTTTTTTTTTTTCAAAGATCTATTTAGTACATAAAATTGATTCATTAATGATATTTTATGTTTTATGTTTTATCTATTTGGTACAAAAACTTGATTCTTTAATGATATTTTATGCTTTATGTACTTTTTGATTAGTTTCTTTTTTGCTTGATAGAGATGTTTTGGAACTTGGAAGACTTGCCAAAAAGATGAAATTTTCATTTTGTTGAAAAAACAATGGGATTCTATGAAAGGTGGATTCATCATGTTAACGCACTCTTGCATCCTGTTTATAATGAGACTCGAGAGAATACTTGGTGAAGTCTCCATTTTGGCGGGAAAACTTTGGGTTTTAGTTACCCAAACTCGAAAAAGTAACTTTTAAAATTCTTGGATAAGTGAGTTTAGTTTCAAGTTTATTGTTTGATTGATTTATTTAATGTGAATCAGGATCATTGAAATTTTAGATTTTGAATGGCTTCATTTTTTTTTCTTTTTCATGAATTTGTCATTGTATGATTGTTCATTAGAATATGTAAACATAATTGGTTAGCATCCACATATTCAGCTGCTGTCATCAAGTCATCAATCTATATGAAGAAGCTGAATAGTATTTTGAAGAGATACACTCCAGGAAAGGTGACATTGGAGAAAAACAAGGCAGATTGCAGTCATTAAAGAAGTAATAAAGTGTGGACACATTATACATCTACGAATCTGAAAAAAAATTTATATTATTTGCTGCATTCAAACAATCAAAAAGCTTAGAGAGCATTGCTTCCTTGTGTACTTGTGAAGTGATATTCAACTACTAGTCAACCATCTACTGCCCCTTCAAGTTGGTCACTCAATCATATATGGAGAGTTGGCATCTTCATCTTGGTGGCCATGGAGGAAGACTTATGTGAGCAAGGAGGGGTTTCATCTCTACATGGAGAAACTTATATAGGGTCAACATGTGGTGGAATTATAACACCTTGTATGTGTGCATACAATTGGTGTAGATGAGAGCATATAACCTTGATTTGAAAAGGATTGGCCAACCTTGATAATGCCAACCTTGATAATATGGGAGTATGTTTGAGTCTATATCCTATAATTGCAAAGCATCATGTAGTTGTCTCTATCCTTCCAAGTAGTATTTGGTTTAGAAGAGTGGGGGATGTGTTGTGACATGTGTTATGAGAGTGCATAATAGATATACCTACCTGATATATTCCCCTAGTGTAAGGTTTGGAGGGGATTGTTAGAAAATGTGTTTAAAAGGGGATACCTTCCACTAGGGCTCGATCAGATTAGTCAAAATGATCAAAATTTGACCGAAAACTCCATTACATGTTGTGATAGTACTCCTTGGGAGCTATCCAATCATATATAACACTTGGGTATATGACAACTATATGTAGATCAAAAGTCAAGCCCTAATTTCAGGATTGTGTGTGAAAAGCGCATTAAAATTTGAAAAGCAAATTGTACACATGTTCGTAGGAGATTAAATCAAGAAATACTGTCCAATGGCTTATAGTGGGGCACTTGGCACCATAAAAACTCAAAAGGAAGCAAATTTTTAGGGTTTTTGCAAAACCCGGTGAAGAACCGGTAGGAATCATGGAATTAGTTTTTTGGGCTTTTTGATGGCTTATTGTGTAAGGAATTGATAGCCTATTTATATTTAAGCTATTGGACACTTGTGATCATCACTTTTGGAGTTCTTTCCATGAGTTAGGGTTTGAAAGAGGTAGTCCTTTCAACTTGGATAGATGGAGTTGTGTTTTCTTCATCTTCAACAAGGTGTGCAACAAGCTGTGCAACGACTTGATGCTTATCTATGCTTGGAGGAGATCATCTTCAGCCTTGGAGCTTTGTGGAGTTATTGGACAGGTCACAGCTAATACATCATGCCATATTTCATTGCTATCTTGTAATTTCAATCATGGAATGTATGGATTATATTTGAGGCTTTGCTCCTTACATCTCTCTCATGTTGGGTTTTAGGCCCACAATCATTATAGGGACAAAGAGAAAATAGAGACAAGATGGAGAATAGAAAAAGCATTTGAGAGAGGAAAGGCCATGATGGAGTACATGAAGCTACAAGATAGCATGAAGAATATGCAAGAAATACAAGTTGCCTTTAGCTCCACAATCTCCAATGCTGAAGATGATCTCCTCAAATAGATAAGCTCCAAGCGGTCGCATATTTTGTAGACGATGGAGAACACACAATTCCATCTCTCCAAGTTGAAGGACCACCTTCTCCAACACAGGCTCAAGAAGAGAGCTCCACGAAGTGATACTAATTTGTTGCTTATATAGATTCTGCTAGATAATGCAAAGCTCCCTGATAGAACTCCAAAAAGCAATTTCATAAACGCTACCAGCAAAAATCTTAATTATCAAGATTATATAGGAAGTTGACAAGTGTCACTCTTGCTTTCAAATTTTTAATGTGCTTTTCACATGAAGTCTGAAAACTAGGGTTCAGGTTTTGACCTAGCTACACATGCCAAATACCCAAGTTCTATATATTTATAGATAGCTCTCACTGAGTACTATCACAAAATGTAATAAAAATTTTGGGTCAAATTTTGACCATTTTGACCAATGTTTTGACCAATGTTTTGACCAAGCTTTGACCATCCAAATTTAGCCTGTAGGGGAGGTCCCTAGTGGAAGGTTGCCCCTTTTAGACATATTTTCTAAGAATCATGTGTCGTCCATTCTCCGTGTTGTCTCTATTTTCTCTATGTCTCTATATTAATTGTGGGCCTAAAAACCAAACCAACCTCCATGCAGCGGTGAGCCTCTTAGGATTCAATCTTCTTGTGATGATTTTGTGTATGGATTTTGGGTTCTGTTCAGCCTGACTTGCCACTATAAGTATTTAGCGTTATGTTCGGCCTTATGTGCTGTTATATGATTTTGTGTTATGTTCAGCCTTACTTGCTGTGGGATACCATACTTTTTGTGATCTCTATCTCTCACTCAGATCCTTTAGCTACCTGCAATCTTCAAGACTGCAGAAGAATTTTAAATCTTTGTTGATTTATCTTTTATTGTGCAGAATGTACCACAATTCATATGGATATGCTCATTCTTGTATTACCTTGCAGGATATGAACAATACTTTTATTGCAACACAGTTAAAGTGACTAAGAATTCACTGTGTATTCATATATCATATAGCTTGACGTTATTTTTTCGAACCATCATATTAAAAGAATATATGTTGAATCTTAATATAAAGTGTCTTTTCTGCATGAGGCATTTTACTTTTATTATTACTTTTGAGAATGCTACATGATCTTGTAAGTTTTCTAAACCTCGCCAACTTTAGCTACAATCCTCCAAGCTTCAGTATACTGTACTGTTTGATATCACATTTTACTATTGTGACTATTTTGAGGATGCGAAATCCTCCTGTGGTAGTGGGATCGCTGAAAATAGGAAGCTTAATAACTTCTCTAGTCCTAATTATAGATGAGATATCCCAAGCTTGTGCCATATTGTTTGATATTGTTCCAATGTAAATAATCCTTGGAAGCATAGTTACCTGCAAGGCTGGAAACATTTGGTTCGGACCGGCGGGAAAAGGAGTTTCCGAGTTTCCAAAAATCTGGAAACGGTAGGAAACGGGAAACGGTAATATCTATATATATATATATATATATATATATATATATATATATATATATATATATATATATATATATATATATATATATATATATATATATATATATATATATCTCTATATATATATATATATATATATATATATATCTATATATATATATATATATCTGTGTGTGTGTGTCTAGATATACATATAAGGATATATGAATCATATGATATTATATAATGTATTACCATTGACAATATCCATTTAAGCTTTAAATTTCAAAGATCAAGAATAAAAGCTAAAGTTCATAAACCCTTCACATTTGAGCCAAGATGATAAAGCACATATGATGTTCAAACTACATGAAACAACTATCACACACATTGTAGACAAACAAGAATGATAAAAATTAAAACATCAATGATTATATATTAAAACATAATGAAACACAAACATGATCATCAATCATTAGTGTCATACAATATACTGGTAACTTAGGTTGACTTGCAAGGAGGCTAGGTAGTAAGAGCTCACCTTTGAAGGCAGACAATAGGAGGGAAGATAGGTGCTCAAGGGGACAAAGACTCTAGATGGAATGAATGTCAAAAAATGCCGAAACCCAAACACAAACAATAGGAAACATCAAACATTTCAACCTAACATGAACAAAAAAAATAATGGCTTAGAGACGGTTCAGGGAAACGGCGAACCGTTTCCGAAGGCCGGAAACGCCGTTTCCGGTAACTATGCTTGGAAGTATGAGAGACATGATCAAATCACATATTTGAAGTGGCTGGAATATTGTGCATCAGGGCCGTCTTACATTGGTTGTAACTTGTTACATATTGGTTAAAATGAATTTCAGCCGTAATTAATATTATTGTATCTCAAAGGACAGATGGTTCTCTCTTTGGTTTTTATGCAGATCTACCTTATCATCAAAAACAGGAGTGTCCTAGGACTTAGTGCAACAGCATTTGAGCTGGAGGTGGTTGGTTATACGTTAGCTTTAGCATATTGCGTATATAAGAAGCTTCCATTTTCAACATATGGTGAAATTTCTTTCCTGCTAATACAAGGTAGCATTTTCGGCTTGCTGCTGGCAATATACTTGAAGTCAATGGATATTTTTTCCTTTCAGAGGGTAACTTAAAGTGTGCTGTGCAGCTCTCATAATTGTGGGGCTTATGTACAATTTAACTCCGAATCTTGGAATGGCCGCTTGGGCCAAGGCTGCTGTGTATCTTTTTGAATTTTCTTTTTCTGAGTTGTGCAATATAGATCTTGCTTATTGCATCTGTTAAATGTTTAGTAATGTTACTGTTTGTACTTAATTCTGACTTAGCTATTGTGCTTTTGCTCCAAGCATCCTCGCAGGTAGGCTCAATCCATCTTTACTAGAAGCTCTATATGTGAGTATTCTAACATTGGCTTAGTAATATTCAGTTTCATCTAGTGCTGGTGAATTGAGAAAAGCTTTTTCTAGCTTTGTGATTTACCTTTCTATTGATCACACTGCAGGCTTTCCAGCATATTATCTTCTTTGCTGCACGAGTACCTCAGATTTACAAAAATTATAAGGTATGTTGAGCTATAGTTCACACAATGCAAGAAAA